>JAQQSW010012396.1:0-12536 GCA_028646575.1 Pseudocheirus occidentalis | reverse complement strand
TGTGTACATAGACAGAGGGCACAAGATGAATTGAATAGGAAGGGATGATATTTTAAAAGGTGAAATTAAGAGATGGAAAAGGAATAGAATAAGAGGAGACAGGGAGAGAGACAGAGGCAAGGGGAAGAACAGAAGGCAAAAAGGGAATGGGTCAACCTTACTCTCATTGAATTTGATTTAGGGAAAGAATGACATACACTCTAAATTGTTTGCCCTACAGAAGAGTAGGGGGGAAAGGGATGAGAGGGATGATGGTGGAGGGGAGGGCAAGTTGCGGGGCGGGGAGGGTTGTTAGAAGCACATGCTTCTGTAAAGGGACAGGGACAAAGCAGAGAACAGAACAAATGGAGGGCAGGATAGAAAGGAGGGAAATATAGTCAGTGTTTCACAATATGTCCATTGTGGAGATGTTCTGTGTAACTACACATGTATGGCCCGTATTGAATTGCTTTTCTTTCCAGTGGGGGCAGGTGACAAGGGAGGAAGGGAAAGATTCTAGAATTTAAAGTTGTAAAATCAAATGTTAAAATATATATATAATAATTATTATTTACATGCATCTGAGAAATAAGATATAAAGACAGTGGGATAGGGAGATCCATCTTGCCCTACTAGAAAGTCAGAGGGGTGATGGAGGAGGATATAGGAGAGAGTAGATGGGGGAGGGGTTATACAGTAGGATCACTGTTTTGGGGTGGTGGGTAGGGGAAAGAAGGGGAGAAAATTTGTAACTCAAAAATCTCGTGGAAATCAATGATGTAAACTAAAATGAAACAAAATTTTTTTAAAGAGAAAAAAAAGAATCAAGCTCCTTGAAGATTCAGACTATTAAATCTGTCTTTGTATCTCTAGCACCAAGCATACTACCTTGCACAAAGTAGGTGATAAATAAATTTTTAATTAAATTAGAGTACAGAAATCCTACTTATCCTGTCCATATTCTTTGGAATCTGCTCTCTGAAAATCTCAAGTGCATGTCTGAATATATCTTGCTTTCTTCTCCTTTATAATAAACTTTAAAATGGCTTTCCTCTCTTCTATTATCTTATCATTAACACAAAAACATACAAATGAAATTGCATTAAAATATACTTATTTTTTTACCTTTCAAATTTTTTTGAGGCAAAGCATTATAGAATTTTAAAGCTAAAAAAAGTGGAGATCAACTAGTTCTAAATTCCTCATTTAAGATTCAATTTAGACCCAGAGAGATTAGATAAATTGTCTATGATCACTTAGCAAATTAATGACAAAGTCAGAACTAAAACTCAGGTTATGACTGCTGGTATTATTTCTGGTATTCTTTCCACTTAAGTATGTCTTAAAAGATTATCTTCAATAAGATAAATTTATAAATTAAATAATAAGAGCATATATCTGAACTTCAATATTAATTAGATAACTGAGTGGCAACCAGTTCACAAATTCTTAAGTAGTACAGTATGTGATCAATTCACATATTTATAAATTATAATAACTGAAATTTCTAAAATACTTTATAGTTTTTTAAGTATTTCACATAGATTATCTCATTTTAGGTTCAAAATAGCACTGTAAGGCAAGTAGTACAAGTCTTATTACCTTCATTTTGCAGATACAATAAAGAGAAATATGTCAAATAAAATGTTTTATGCTTTAAATTTCAATATTTAAAATCATTTCTTACCTACTATCTCTACAACAGACTTGGAAAATATTTATATTTTATCCAGGAATTCCATGGGTTGCTATTAATTAAACTTCAAATAAAACCAATACTTATAGTATTGGTTTTATCTGAAGACAGTATATTTGAGACAGTATAATACAGAACAAAGAACACTGGAATTGGGGTAGATCAAAAAAATATGGGTGAATGACAACGGTTACACTTATACTATCTGTAATCCTGAAATCAGTCAGTCAACTAGTATTTATTAGGCACCTACTCTATTTTCCAGGAACTATGTATGTTAAATGAGTGAAGGAGAAAGTGACAGAAGGCTTCTAAGTGAGGTGAGATGAGGAAGCTGGGAAAAGAGATAGATCTCTGTGAATGTCCCCAAATTTTTCAGTGAAATATGAGGCAAGGTTGTCAGCTGAGAGGGTAGGGGAATGGGGGAGCGATAGAGGAAATCAATAAACATTTAGCACCTACTATGTTCTACACAGGTCAATGCCTCAATTGCCACAGGTGTAAAATAAAGATAACAATTCTATATTTTTGTTCAGAAAGAAATTCAAAAATAGAATCATGTTGTGCAAACATGAATTTGATGATGATGATGATGATGATGATGAAGAAGAAAGGATATGGTGATCCACATGTTCCTTTGAATTTTTTTAACTGTTTCAACTTTAAGGAGCAGAAGATTTTGTAAAGAGCATAAATCCTCTGGCATAACACCAAAATATAATGACTTTTGCTACAGTATTTAGAAAAGCAGTATAAAATCCTCACAAAACTACTCAAAGAAACATCTTTCCCCAAAAGTTTACTATAAAATCCTACAAACACTATGAAAATAAGATAAACATTTTTCAAACATACATAGCCATCAAAAATCTTTGCCTCACAGCCTTACTACAACAATTTGAATGACTTTGAAACCTTTTCTTCATTTCCAAGCAACACCATAATTGTTTTAATAACAACCACTAACATTTATAGAGAATTTTAAGGTTGCAAAGTGCTTTAGATATGTCATTTGTTCCTTAAAAGAACCCAGTGAAGTAGATGCTATTATTATCCCTATTTTACAGATTAGGAAACTAAGGTTCAATGATTAAGTGACTTCCCAAGATCATGTGGCTAGGAAGAGTCTAAAGCAGGATTCAAATTCAAATAACATGCTCTAGAATCTAAGGTCTGGCATAAAGCAACCAATCTCCCCAGGAAAAAAAACAATAAAATAATTTGGTCAATACAATGATTTGTATTATCCATATTATAGCCTACTAACTGTTAAGTGATTTTCAGTTGTCTTGATATAAATTCTGATGTGATCAATATCACTTATTCAAAATTACTTAACAAAAAAAAATGCCTATAAAACAACATTCTTCTTAGGAGAAAGCAAAAAATTCTCGATTTTTTTAAAGCCAAGCTAGTAGCCAGGCTATTAGCAGTCTATACATGAAAACATACTTAGCAGGAAAAAAACACTGTGCATCTGTTCTGTATTTATAATTCATCCTTATTTTTATAGTCTTGTAAAGAGTCTTCCAAACTCACTTGGCTATGGAAACCTTTGGGGTTTGAAATATACTAAAAGAATCTATAAACACTGTAGGGGTAGTAGGGTAGAAGGGAGGAAATGGACATTTTGAAGCAAAATAGAAAATTAAGCTTATTTTCATGTCCCACCTCCCAAAATGCCACAAGCATGTTTTATACATAAGTAATTTCATGTTAACTATTTTGGATGGAAAACATCAGTAAGGTTATTTGGTTTTCTCATATTTCCTCTATAGAATTTATTACTTTCACGTTTTATGCTATATCCACTAGAAAACTACTTCAAGTTTTTTCTATGCTAAAAACTAAACATTCATCATCTTTTTGTGACAAGCCTAAAGGAAAAAACATAAAAAGAAAGCTAATTTTACATGTGTAAGTGAGAAATGCCCCTGGGGAAAAAATTTATCTGGACTGTATTTCATATTTGAAAATTTAAAATCTTTAAAATTAAGTAGCTACCAGTATCTAAAGAAACATTCCTCAATATATAGACTTACAACAATTATTCCTTTTCATCATTTAATCTTCTATATTTGAAACTGAAATCAAGTATTCTAAAGAAGCTAAAATTTAAAGACTTAAAATTTCAAAATAAGAACTCGAATTCTAGTTCTAAGGAGAAAAAGCATTCCAGGAGAACATTAATTTGATAACCTTAGATTATCAAGTTATAGAGATTTAATTTTATTCAACTAAAATAACCAAAGCATGAAATAACATTCAGTGCAGTTTTTAATCACTGATACAATGAACATCAAATTAATAAATAATAACATCACACAATATGTAAACATCACGTTGCAGTGCAAAAGAGAATGGACTAGGGACCTGGAAGTGAATCCCTCAGTCCTGCATTTATTACCTATATGATCATGGACAAAGTACTTTCTCTCTGTAAAATGGAAGTAATATACTCCCTAACCTAGAGGACTGTTGTCAGGTGAAAAGGAGAATGAAATTTTGTAAAGTAGTCTGTAAACTTCAAAGTACTACATCCATATAATCAACGATTATTACTACACTAGACTCAAATTTTACTTGAATAAATTAACAACTGAACTAGAAGTACTGTACGTACATGTAATGTTTCATAAATTTATAGATTAAAATCTAATCTAGAATCAGAAGGTACTGCAAAGGCCACCTAGACCAACTTTATTTTTCAGATGAGAAATTGAAACTCAACATTTCCCCAAGAAAATACAGGTAAGCAGGAGTTAAAGAAATCTGAACACAAGTTCTCTGTCTCCACAGCTGATGATACCAGAAGGTTCTGTTCCCCAAAAAATATGAATTTTTAAGTGATTTAACATCTAATAGCATAGCATTTTCTTCTCAGTGTAAATCTGCCTAAATCCAACCTTAAAATAGCCTAATAATAATGATGATCATCATCTCTAAAAAGACTCAAGAAACAAAGCAAAGTGTGAAAAGATTTTGGCCAGGGGTTAAGTATTAACCTGATTAAAGTTTCAGACTTGCTGTACTATTTTTAAATGATCTTTCTGGCCTTAGGTCAAAGTTTTCCCAGCAAAATACCCAAGTGAAAATGCTGGGAGTCCAGCCCAGAGACAATTCTTTCCCCTCTAGCCTAGGAAAACTCATACCCTCTATGTAGTCTATCCTATTCCAAGTCAGCACTTCCTCCAGACCATGGAGGTCACGTGACCTAAGCAGCTCAAGCAAAAAATCTGAAAACACGAAAACTTCAAACACTGCCGATACAATGCAGCATGATCGCTACACCCAGTACACTACATAGATAGACAAGCTGCTCATTCAGTTCCAGCTCTTTGGGCAAATAGGACTGAGTCATTCCGCCAATGACTCCAGCAACCTCAAAGGATAACTGCTTGAAATAAGAAGTCAGTCAAAGGAAAGAGGAAGAGAAACAGTTTTCCTCAGGATGAAGTCAGTCACTAAGCTTCTGAATTGAGATAAGCAAAAATCATGCTAATTCTAGTCAGAGAGATAAAATCTAATATTCAAAAGGACTGTTGCCGATTCTTTTCTTCTCCAGGGTATAGAGGCCACATTCTTTCCCATATAAGCCCCTCAAACCCATAACAAACTGTCACAATCTTCAATCTTAACGAAAATAATCATGCAATCAATTCTTTATTAATACTCATTTCAAAAGCAAGTTCCCTCCTTACAGGATGATTCAAGAGCCAACCATCAGCCTTTACTTGATTATTAATATGAAATTGGGTCTGGTGTATTTGTAAAGTGATGAGGGAAAGGAAGAATACATTCACTCTACAGTTCAAATTGATTCACACCATCTGGTGCAACAATTCTGAGGGCATTCTGAAGTTGGGGAGATTCAAAACAGGTTATGTTAAGATTATAGGATGTTTAGAGATGCAGAAAAACATTTCAGACGTTTACCTTCCTGTGATCCAACAAAAAGTTGGTTGGTAAAACGGGAAGTAAACAGGACTAAAGGAAGGGAAGGGAGGGGGGGATGGGGGACAGGAACCGGGGAAGAGCCGATCTCAGTCATATAACCTATACATTCCCAATCGGAACTAGGGAACTGCTTAAGGAGCAGTTTTTAACCTGGAGACCCCAGCCCCCAAACGTAAACAGTTCCGTGTGTCCCCAATTCCTTAGCTGGTGTGAGGCTCTGACCTCTGATGGCGAGGAAGTGGGTCCCCTGACACTTCCAGGCACATCCTCATTCCTAAAGAGCCTAGCCCTGAGAACAAATGGTACGGAGATGAGGGCTAAGAGGGAAAAAGAGCAGGACTGCCTAAACCGATCCCCATTTTCAGACAGTGGGGAAAGGTGATGGAATACGGAGTTCGGGTAGGGGGGCGTCTAAACCGGGCTTCCAACTTTCAGCCTGTAAGTGGTGGGCAAGGGCTGAGGGCGGAGTAGAACAAGGTTCCCTAATCTGACTGCAGGCAGCAGAAGGTGCAGTACGTGGGGAGATAAAACGAGGGTCCCCGTTCTCCATCTGGGAAGGGGCAGGGAAGAGACCGGTCCTAGGAAGCGGACCGGGGAGGAATGGCAGCAGGATAGGGTGGGGCGAAGAGACAGACACCGAAGGGCAGAGGAAGGGTCGGTCGGGGGTGGGGGTCGTCTGCTGGGGACGGGCACAGATAGCCCGAGACAAAGCTGCCGCAGCCCCCTCCCCGCCCGCGGCCCGCTCACCAGAAGACTCTCCACGTAGATTGGGGAGCGGGGGTCCCAGAGCAAGGCCTCCAGCAGCCGCTGACGGTTCGCGAAGGCCCAGTTCCACCGCACCACCTCCGTGCTGCCAGACATTTTCTCGGCCGGCGGCTGGCTCATCCTGCTCCCGCCTCCAGGGCTCGGGGCTCGGGGCCGCCCCCTCCCCCCTCGCCGGGGCCTAGCGCCGCCCAGACGCTGCAAGTGAGGGGCTCGGCCTGGGCCGGCCGGGCTCGGGCTCGGGCTCGGGCTCGGGGCCGCTCCCTTCCTCACGGGCCGTCTCCTGGACTCCCGCCCGGCCGCGCCAACATCCACGGGGCAGGACCCGGGCTCGTCCCGCTGGGGGCGCCGCTCCCGGGAGGGCGGAGGGAAGTGAAGCTGCCGACGCTGCCGCTACCGCCCAGGTCCTTCCCGGGAGGGACAGGACGGGACTAGCCGGGAGGCCGCCTCTGCCGCCGCCGCCGCCGCTCGGAGCGCCGCTCACACCGCGACTGGGGCAGCTACGGTCGCCGCTGCCGCTGTTGCCGCCGCTGCTGCTGCCGCCGCTGCCGCCACTGCCGCCACTCCGGCCCCATAGTCGCCAAGCCACCGCTCGGCGTCTCGCACGCTCCTCTTTCCCCTCTTCACACTCGCCCTCACACGCCCAGTGCGGGCTTCCCGGCTCCGGCCGCCGCGGCCCCCGTTACCCACAAGCCCCCGGTGCGAGCCTCCCGCTCCTGCCCCTCCCGCCCCGCCCCGCCCCTCCCGGGCTGCGCTCGCTCTAGGCGCGACTCCCTCCTCCCACTCCTGCTTTCCCCACCTCCGCTCCTCTCCTTTCTCCTGCTCTCTCTTCCTTTCCCTTTTCTCCTCTTCCTCTTCTCGCTGCCCCCTTCCAGATCCTCCCGTTTGCTCTTCCTCCGCACCTTCCCTGTTTATCTCCTTCCTAGCCCTTCCTCGTCCACTCCTCCTTCTCCCTCCTCCTTTCTCTCCTTTTTGCTCTTCCCTCTCTCCTCTTTTTTTGCTATCCTCTTATCTCTCCTGTCTTTCTCCTTTTGCTTTTTCCTCTCCCTCTTTTCTTTTTTGCCCTTTCCTCTCTCCCTATTTGCTGTTTTTCCTCCTTTCTCTTTTTTGCTATTTTCTCTCCCTCCTGTCGTTCTTTTGCCTTTTTCCTCTTCCCTTCTTTTTCTCCTTTTTGTTCCTCTCTCCCTCTTTCTCTCCTCTTTCGTCTTCCCTCTCCCTTCTCTCTTATTCTCCACTTTTCTTTTTGATGTCTCAGCTCCTCCTGCTCTACTCCTTTCTCGACCTAATTCATCCCCCTTCACGTCTCCCTTACCCCTTTTACTGTTCTCTTATCTTTCTCTTCTTTTTTTGTCCCTTTTCTCTCCTCCTTTTCCAAACCCCAGCGCTAAAAGATCAGGTAGTTGGTTTCCCAGTCACCTCCTAGTTTTACCTGCTGAGCTCTGAGGAGTGGGAAGGTAATGAGATGTCTACCAGGGAAGGGGTGGGAGTAACTGTCAATCCGTCCTCCTCCCATCCAAACTCCATTCCCCAACTTCGCCCAGGAATCTCTCATATTTTTATTTTACTTCTTTTTTTTCTTTTATTTCTCTCCTAGTCTAGTCTGGGAGTTCTCAGCCTTACGCCTGGAAAGCTTTTGCAAATCCTGTTAAAACCAGCTGCAAAATTTAAGGAAGGGGTAAGGGGGCCACAGGGTAGGATGTCGACCGGGCTGCTACAATAGTAGATGGAGCAGGTGAAGAAAAACGGCATTTTGCTTTGGGAAACGACTATCATACTGCTCCAAGCCTTGGACTGAAAAGGGCTGGACCCAGAACCCAGCCAGCCTTGCCCCCAGGGAACACAACTGCTGGAGCTCTCCCAGGCACCACCGCGCAAAGCTCTCTCCTTCACTGGCATGAATGAAGCGTCCTCAGACTCAAAAGGCACTAGCTGACTAAGTGCCCTGCTATGCAGTGTTTGCATCACCCACACTAAAATAATAAGGATCAAGAAGCAAAGTACTTAGCTTGCAACAAGCCTAACGAAGCAGCAAGGTTTTTAATGGGGAAGGATGAAGTGTGTGCCCCCGCCTCTGCGCTCCCTGAGCCAGGAATTTAGAGGGAAAAGAAGAGAGTGGTATCTGATTTAAAAGGTATTGTCAAGGAGGAACCATTTCATATTAACCCTATGTAGTTGGTCCCTAGTTAATTTTGTGGGGCCTGTTGTGAATGAGCCACCCTATAAAAGAAGATACAATGTGAAAAGGTCTTGTAAACTCTTTTAATCAGCTGATTACATATAAAATATAACTAAATAGATTTTAAAGGTAGTATTATAGCCCTGACATTAAAAAAAAACTCGATACTCAACAATAAAGGATGTTGGAGCATATTGTTAAATCCTCTGTTTGAGGCTAAGTACCAGCCCTCACAAAAAGAAACCCTGGCTGAATCCAAAAGATCTTTCCTTCCTAGGATAATAATCCTAGCTACTGATGTGTTTATTTCATAAATTACAGTACTTAGAAAGGAGAACAGCCTTCATCCTGCCTAGTATCCACAAAATATGTAAAGAACCAGTGAGAGACCTCAAACACATTGGAGAGATTAAGTCTGGAGGATTTCTGAAAGAACACTGACAGAATCACCCAGAATGGGGAGAAGTGCCCACATAGATGAGATCATGGATCCACAGAAGTCTATATGCATCACTGATGTTTATCAGTTTGTCTTTGAGGTCTACCTGCTTGCTGGCATATTCACAGATTTTTCTTTTGCTAGCACTGACAGCACTTAAGAGTGATCTAGACCCTGTTCCCAGGACCAAATTAGTAGATGAATTATCACTGAAGCATCTCTATTCCTGGTGAGGATGTCAGAAGCATCTACACAGAATGATTCCCCAATCCTAAGTAAGTTTTATAATGTTATTGGTCAGATATCTTTCACTTTCTTAGTAAGCTCAATGGGTCAATGAGATGCCATGCCACTAAATTCTATAACTGGACACCTGAACAGCACCTTATACACACACAAAAAAATCACAATTGATCACAATATCTATTGAATCTCTCCTATACATAACCTCATACTGTTCTGATGGGCTCTATCAGACAATAATTTTGAAGACTTTTTCAAAGAATTAAAAGTACAGAATTACTCAAAGCTCACCTAAAAGGAGGAAAGCTCTCTTTCCAAATGGTTTAAAACTATACTTCTAGGCATTCCAGCTATGGAGTGTAATAGTCCAAACTTATTACTCACATATCTTTTGCCTTGTATATTCCACACAAAGGATATTATTTAAAAAGGATATTTTTAAAACACACACAAAAACTTTTAAAATCTTATGTCTCAGTCTCAAGTGAGTCAATTCTGGGTGATGAGGAAGAACAGAGAGGGAAATGGTTACCTTGAACATGTTTGTGGGAGGCTTAGTATAAGAACAGAGTAGAGGAACACACATACATATTATCTTCCAATTTATAAATTTTCCTCACTACAGTTCTGAAATAAGTAATGCAAATATCATTATTCCCATCTGACAGATGCAGAAACAGAGGCAGAGGGAGGTAAAAGTGATTTGCCTAAAGTCACATTGTTAGTAAATGACACTGTTAGGACTCAAACAAAAGTCTTCTGACTACCATGCTATTTCTATGACAACCCACAGCTTTTCATCAATCTCCAATTCTTAGTCTAAATGATCTCCAAATGAAGTGTTCTAGGCTATAAAGAAATTTTGCCAAACAGATGCCAATGTCATGATAACAGCATCAGTGTTGATGGCTTGATGCCTGGGATATACATTATATTTCCTGGTAGGAAGGTACATGTGTGAGCAACTCCCCCATCCTTTCAACACTTGATCCTAACCAACTGTTTAGAGTAAGCTACTCAACATGCTCATTCCCTACAAGACTAAGGTTGCAACAGACAGGAAAAGCATCCAGTACCTCAGCCAAAAGCAGTTACTCAGTCTGCCCCCACAATATGGAAAGGATCATACAATCATAAAATGTCAGAGGTAAAAAGTCATCTGTCCCAATCCCCTCATTTTATAGATGAGGAAACTGAGTGTCAGAGAAGATAAATGACTTGCCCAAGGTCACACAGCTGGTACATGACCAAGCTGGGATTCAAACCAAGATCTTCTAACTCTGAATCCTGTGCCCTTTTTATTATATATAGTCTCTATTCCCTCACCAATCCATTTTACAGAAAGGAAAACAGAGAGGAAGCAAATTGCCCAAGATCATAATAAAACAACAGCATAGATTTCTCACTTGAAGAAACTAAGAACCAAAGAAATAGAGTTCTTTCCTGATTCTCAGTTCAGAATTTTTCTCCTATACTAGATTCCCTACAATACCATCTTTGATCAAGTCAAGTCAACAAGCACTTATCATCTACTATGTGCTAGGCACTATGATAAACACAGAAGATACAAAGATAGACAAAAGACATAGTCCCCACTTCCAAAAAGTTCCATCTGATGGGGGAGACAACATGCAAATAGCTATATACAAACAAGATAAATAGAAGATATAGTAAGGATAATGTCAGGAGGAAAACATTAGCATTAAGGGGAATCAGGAAAGACTTCTTGCAAAAGGTTAGAGTTTAGCTGAGGCTTGAAGGAAGCCAGTGAAACGAGGAGGCAGAAAAGAGAAGGGAGGGGCTTCAGATATTCCAGATAGTGGAATTGCTCAAAGTTGAGAGATAGAATTTCTTAAGTGAGAAACAGCAAGGGGGTCTTGTTAATCTAAAAGCCTAAAACCAAGGGCAGTATTAGTAAGGGGATGCTCTTCTGGGTCATAACAAAGATGAAGGCTCTGCCAAAGGCCAATTACCCAGAGTACTTTTCTGAATGAGATATCATGTAACATGAAATAGTTTGAGGAGTACCACTAGGTCTCAGGAAAAGTGAATGACTCCAGTGCTACTAACCCATGCAGTAATGTGTTTTACTCATTCCTGTTTCCGTGACTTTGTGCATAGTATTCCTTTCTTATCATATCTATCTATTGAAATTGTACTCATCATTGAAGGTTTGACTCAAATGTCATGAAGTCAGCCCTGACCTCCCCAACCAGAAATGTCCTCTCCTTCCTCACTCAGAACCACCTTTTGTTTGTGTTATATTTATAGCACTCTGAAACATCCTGCCTTATGGAAGGGGTATACCCTGTCAACACTTCATCAAGGCTGAAGGTCAGACAGGGAAAACAATTGACACTGAAATGTAAATGAGATGTCTTTTAATTTATTCCATAAACAATTATTAAGTGCCTACTCTGTACCAAGTAGGGCAGATGGGCAACTAGGTGGCACAGTGGTTAGCATGCTGGCCCTAGAGTTAGGAGAACTCATCTTTTTCACTTCAAATCTGACCTCAGATACTTGATAGCTGTGTGGCCTTAGGCAACTTACTCTTTGCCTCAAGTTCCTCATCTGTAAAATGAGCTGAAGAAGGAAATGATAAATCATTCCAGTATCCTTGCCAAGAAAACCCCAAATGGGGTCATGAAGAGTCATGAAGAGACTGGAAAATGACTGAACTACAGTAAAACTCTGTGCTAGGCACCAGGAAACAAACTTATTCAGTACCTTTGTCCTCTGCCATTCATTTGAATAAGACCCCAAATGGAACGGGGGCAATCTAATACGCTCACTAGAAGTAAGAGAACATATTTGTAAGAGGACATATTTTGAAACAGGAAGAGCAGTCAAATAGGAGAGACTAGATCTCTCCTATCTTTTTCCTAGAGGTGACAAACTTCAAAGACAAACTCTTGGGGGAGTCAAAAAGGAGAGATTTCTGGCAATCCTAGGCTAAGGCATTACCCTTGCTAAAAAGAGCACTATTATACCCAGGAGCTGGAGATTAAAGGTGGTGAAGTCTGTACCAGGCCATCAAAGACTGAGCCCAAGGGAGCCCAGCAGAAAAATCAGCATCAGCCCAGTCAAAGACCTGAGAAAACTATCCAAACCAGCCCAGCTCAGCAACTGAGAGCTGACCCAGCCTAGCATCTATCTAGCCAAGATACCTCACCCTATAAGGAGTAACCTCCCCTAGCCTAGCTTCAGAGTCAGTTGGTGATTCCAACTTTACATTCCATAATGTAAAGCCAATCAGCAGTAGATTCTTGAGAGAATGCTAC
>JAQQSW010012395.1:0-12536 GCA_028646575.1 Pseudocheirus occidentalis | reverse complement strand
GAAGGAAGGAAGGGAGAAAAGGAGAGAGAGAGAAAGGAAGAAAGGAAGAAAAAGAAAGAAAGAGCAGATCACTGTTCTGCTCTGGGTAATGTATGACCCACGAAATGCTAAGGGTGCAACCTGGACAATGCGAGTGAAATTGTAAAGTGCTTGTTCCTTTGGGATAGCACAATAAACCTGAGGTAGTCTCTTGTCTCTCCACTCCACTATGAGTGAAGTGAAGGGATTTCATTAAAGCTGTGTCACAACATTAAACTTATTCAGCAGACCTTAAAAGTAGCAGCACCGACCTTTAACTGTTTCCTGATTGTTTGATTAGACACATTCACTTATTTTTAGGATCTACCATTGGTCAGGTACTATGCTAAGTGTATAGAATACAAAGAAAGGTTGAAAACAAAGCAAACACAGTCCCTGCCTCATAATCCAATGGGGGGATTCTACAGGCAATTTCACTTTTGAACAGAGGTGATTATTGGGAAATTTTTCCTTACAAATGACTATGTTCAAGTAAGCTATTTACAAGATAAATTGGAAATAATCAACAGAGGGAAGGCAATAAAATTGAGAGGGCTCAAGAAAGCATTCTGATAAAAATGATATTTTAGTTCCTATTTGAAAGAAGTCAAGGAATCAAGGAGAGATTGAAGAGAGAGAACATTAGAAGCATTTAGGACAGCCAGGAAAAATGCCTGGAGTTGGAAATGGAGTGTCTTGCTCAAGGAACAGCAAGGGGACTGGTGTCACTGGTCTGCAATCTACGAATGTGTATTGGGGGAGTGCGGAACAGTGGGGAGGAAGCAGATTATGAAGGGCTTGAAACACTAAAGAGAAGATTTAATATTGATTTCTAGAGAGCTGCAGGAATTTAAGTAATAAGTGGGGTGGGGGGGCAGTAAGCTGCTCAGATCTGTACTTTAAGATCTATTAGACAGCTGAGACTGCAGTGAGGAGAGACTTGGTGAAAGGAGACCAATTAACAAGCTATTGGCATAGTTCAGGTGTGAGGCAAGGAGGGTGAGGACCTTTACTATGGTGGTGGCAGTGTCAGAGGAGAGAAGGTGGCATATTCAAGAGAAGTTATTAAGGTAAAATCAACAGGTCTTAGCAATACATCAGATATGTGGATGAGACCAAGGAGCTGAAGATAACACCTAGGTTGGGATCTTGAGGCACTGGGGAATGGGAGTAACCTCAGCAGTAATAGGAAGGGGAGAGGAAGAGCTAGTGACATTTCCTCATTTCAAAGGAAATGGTGAACTGCTCCCTCACAGCACCTAAATGAGAAGCTGAGTGGGGGCTTTGGATCCTAGCTACCATCCTGAGCATGGGAAATTAAACACTGATACTAAGATAGCTGTATCCAGCCTTGAAGAAAGCCTCATGAGTCACAGAGATTTGTGCCAGTTCAGTCCACAAAATATTTCTCACTTTGATGTTTTAACCATCCACCTCTCTGCATAGTGTTGTAAGTTATGATTGTTACTTCTTTAAGTGTGTGTGTATACATATATTTGTGAGTTTCTTATGGTAAACAGTTCTTTTGTATGTAGAAAATAAATAGATGTTCTATACTTGATTTAAATTGTGCTCTGTGTAGTTTTCTACTTCATTCTGTGGAGATCCTAGACATTAGTCAGAATGAAGATGTGAGTGTTTTTTTCCTCCCCAGAACTCCAGAGTAGAAAAACAAAGGGCCAGAGGATTCAAGAAAAAGCCTCAACCCTCTCTCCAGAGGTCATGTTCTCCAGCTCTGACCTCAGTCCTCCAGCATGTAGTCAGAGGCACCTTAGTGCCTCAGGGACTAGAGGAGTGATGCAGCCATCACCCTTAGCCACAGTCATTCTTGTTAAATATACAAAGTCAATACAAAATAATTCCCTACCAACTGGGAATGAGCAGGGAAACCTTAGCATAAAATATGGCATTTGGGATAAATCTTGAAAAGACTGTGGATTCCAAGATATAGAGTCAAGGAAGGAGATCATTCTGTACCTAGAGAACAGTCTGTGAAAAGGCATGGGAGTAAGAGGGCAAAAATTATTCACAGGAAATAGAAAATAGGTCACTTTGTTTCATTTGGTTGTAATGCAGAATGTAGCAGGAGGCAGTGTGTGAAGTCAGTCTAGAAAGGTGGGGCAGATAGTGAACTCACAAGAGTGTTTTTATTAGATTCCAGAGGCATTTGGGTGCCACTGATACATGTCCATCAGTGATTTAAATCAGACCTTGCAAAAATTAAGACAATGTCTTAATGTCCTTATTTTAGAAAGTTATCTAAAATTCTTATCTAAGGTGGTGGTGGGGTATTTGAGAGAAGCATTATTGTGGAGTCTGAACAGTATTTATAAAGTGTTTATGAAGAATTGACTCATCCCCCCATTTCCTTTCAGTCAATAGGTAAAAATGATAGCTGACATGTATATAGCATTTAAGGTTTGAAAAGATCATATATTATCCACATGTATACATATATAACGTATATGTGTGTATGTGTATACATTCACATACTCATACACAAATACTTTCAGTTTCAATTGTGTCCAAGTTTTCTTGGCAAAGATACTGGAATGGTTTTACATTTCCTTCTCCAGCTCATTTTTACTGATGAGGAAACAGGTTAAGTAACTTGCCCAGGGTCATACAGTTAGTAAGTGTCTGAGGCTGAATTTAAACTCACAAAGATGAGCTTTTCTGATTCCAGGCCTGGTACTCTATCCACTGACCATATACATATCTATCTGTATCTATGTCTATATATACACAAACACACATGCATATACGTGTATGCATGTTTACGTGTGTATAAAAAATATCATTGGATTCTCACAGAAACCCTGTGATATAGGTGCTACTGAAGAGGTTTGGGGTGCTGGGACCCCAAGAATGCCAAGGCAGAATTACCTGGAATGAATAAATTCACACACTCAAGTCTTCTCTTAGTCAAGTGGCAAAAGTTCAGGCAAAGTTCCTTTGGTGAACTTGGCAACTTGGTGGGGCTAAGTCTAAAGCTTTTGTGGAAAAGGGTCCTGGAAAAGAATGTTAAGGATGCTAATTAGGTAATGCAGGTGTCTTTGGGAGCAGGCACCTATAATCTATGGATGGGAAAATACAGGGAGTCTACAAGACAAGGATCACTTTGTTGATACCAGACATTAAGGGAGAAAAGACAGTTTTTGTTAGTTGCCAGAGGCGTGGGCTTTGGGGATCTGGTACCAAAGACAAAAATCCTTGGGTCAGAATCCCTAGGTCTGTTCGGATAAAGACATGTGTGTTCTACAACAAGGGAAGTTTTCTCGCAGTGCAGAAGTCTCCTGAGAGATTGGGAGGCTTCCAGAGACACAGTCTTAGGGCTGAGACCCAAACACACTCCATCACCATTATTGTTTTCATTTTATTGGTGAGAAACCGGACACAAGGTGACACAGCCAGTAAGTGTCTGAGTCAGGGTTCAAAACTGATTGCCAGTCCAGCACCATACCAAGGTGCCTCTCCAGTGGGGTGTGGGGCAGATAGAATGTTAAGGGAAAATGGAGAATAAAAGGAAAAGTTTGGAGAGTTTGGGACTTCTTAAGGTGGTCTCTAAGGAAACTGAGAATGATGGGGCAATGCTGAAGGTAGGCACTACTTCCTGCAAGGTCTTCACTTGACCAGTCCTGTTAACCACATGCAGATCTTGCCTGATTCTGCCTATTTCTCTCTGCCCTACGTCTGTGCTGCCCCAAGTCTCCATGAGGCACTGGATCATTCCCTTGGATCTGTGTCAGCTCTTCCTTTGCTGCTTCCTGAGGCAGCTGTCCAGCAAAGCCAACAGACTTTCCTTCCCACCCACACTCCAGATGCTTGAAGGAATGAACTGGAATTTGGAGTGGAGCATCTTACTTAGAAAAAGAAAAGAAGAAGCATAGTAGAAAAGGCAGCTTTCTTCACACAACTGAGGCAACAGGATTCTAACTCTAGTCTAACCCACGCTGAAAATCTCATCTTTGTCCTTGGGAGGGTGATGGACTTGGGAAATCTATTGCATTTTCCATGGTTCTAAGGTGAAAAATACTTCCATTTCCTCCATCAAGTACAACCCCATGAAGTATGTGTACATATGCAGTGACTGTCCTCTTCCTAAAAGACAAGGACACTGCTTATCGGTCTTGGTGACTAAGCTTGGTGTTCTGTGGAGGAAAAACTGCCATTACTGGGGTTTGAGCTGTGCATCCTTTGTTGGAACAGTGTTGTGGAGGTCCCGTGCTGTTTTGTTACCACTACTGGAGCCTCACTTCTCCTCATCCCCCATTCCCACCCCATACAAAGGTGGTTGTGAGCACACTGCCTTCCCATGCTGAAAAGACCACATTCTGAGTGCTGCTGCTGCTTAGGGCCCTACTGTGCTGGTACCAGGTGCTGCAGGACAAAGTTTTACTGCTGCTGGCTAATCCACCATACAGGCCTTGCAGCTAACCCATGTTGTAGCTTTGGGACTTTCTGGGGGTCTGCTACTTTGCCCTTTATCAGCAAGTCCCTTACCTGAAGGGTCTGTCTTCACTTTTTGAGTCTTCCCAGGGAGGATAATTTCATTTTGATCAAGCCCTGACCTTTGTTGATACCAGACAACTCCTGTCTTTACTCTGCTGACTTCCTAGTGAGCCCTGGATTCAGGTCACTCACCTTGGGTGTACCTTTCCTTTGAGGGCCCAGTTGCAATCTTCTCAATCCTGAGTCTTTCCAGAGTGTTGCAAGTCATTTGTAGCTCTATGCCTCAGGCCTCTAGCTACCCTAGTGCTCTAGATGCTATTCACACACAGGTACATCTTGAATTGCCAGCTCTTGCTTCTAGTTCAGAATGCCCCAGGCAGTAGTTTCACATACTCCTGCCTGTTGTGAAATGGACTTTTTGAGTTTCATGGTACTGAATATCACTACATGCATCAGGTTTGACAGCGAAGGTGGGTCCAAAACAGTCCAACCATCTCTTTCTTTCAATGGACTTCTTTCTAATCACTGATAATTAGCCAGAGCTCAATTTTTAATAGCTGATTTTTTCCCACCCCTTCATACTCTACACATGACAGTGATTCTGAACCCCCAACCATCACTGTTCAAAAATCCCTTCTCCTTATCCCACTACTCATTCTCTTTCTCCCCTATCACTCTACATAATTCCCTAAAATAATCTAACTCAGATCTATCATTTTCTTCCTGTACTTTCTAGAATTCTTTCTTCCATACTTAAGAAACTTGCTTTTATCTTAAATCTTTCCTTTTCTCATCCCCTCCGTCTTTTACTCTCTGAGGCCCAGATCCCTCCTGATAACATGGGATACCTGGCTACCTTTTCTAGAACTGGTTCCACTTTTATTCAAACCCCTAACATATTGGTCTTAGTGAGAAAGTTTTAATACTCCTATAGTAAATCAATCAATAAGTATTTATTAAGGAAAAATTTGGTACTAGACACTAGGGCTATAAAAAGAGGTAAAAGGTAATTCGGCCCTCAAGGAGCTCCCAATCTAATGAGGAAAACAAAAAACAAACAAACAATCAAATATGTACAAATAAGCTATGTACAGGATAAATAGGAAATAATTTTAAAAGAGGAGGTACTAGAATTGAGAAGAGTTGGGAAATGCTTGTAGAAGATAGGATTTTATTTAGGACTTGAAGCCAGGGAAACCATCAGGTCATGATGAAGAGGGAGAGAATTCCGGGCATGGGAGATAGCCAGAGAAAATGACTGGAGACAAAAAATGGAGTATCTTGGTTTTGTAACAGAAAATAGGGACATGCCACTGGATCAATGACTATGTAACGGGGAGTAAAGTGTAAGAAGACTGGAAAGGTAAGAAGGGGCTAGGCAGAGTCTTTCCATCTCAACTTCTGTCTTCATGCTAGAGGATTTTTGATACTCCCTCAAACACCCTAACCTTCCAATTCTTTAACATATTCAGCTCCCATCCCCCAACTTATCTCATTTATGTACAGAGATGATCATTCCTTTGATCTTGCAACCTTCTATAAATAGTCTACTTCTGTGCTCATGAATTCTGAAATTCATTTATTTGATCATAATCTTTTATCATTTTACCTTTTCTTCTGCCTTACAAAATTTTACTTTTTAAAATTATTTTATTTATTTTATTTTGGATTTAAGAAATAAACAAGCATTTCCATAACATGGTAAAATAGAAAAAAAGATTGTACATGAAGCTGAAAATTTGAAGAACATGGAACATATTACCTATCTGACTTAGGGATAGCGGAAAAATTTATGAATAAAGAAGCAAGAGAGAACAGTATGAGGTGCCTTAGCCCTGTTCTTCATTCTTATTATGTCCTCCAATCTTCTAACCCTCAGTTCTTTCTTAGACCATCACCCCTAAATTGTCTATACTCATCTCTTTTCTCCAACAACCCCTTGGAGAACTAATTTAACTCTACACTACTTTCATCTCTTGAGTCCTCTGCCCATATTGCCATATATAGCAATATTGAATATATACCAATTTGACATGATGTAACAACATGTGGTAGGCGGCAGGGGGAGACTGACTAATGAATGCCCGGTCTTGACATATTGCCAGTCTTGCCTTTCTAAGTCTCAGCCTTTGATTGCTCCCACACACACTATCTTCAATCCTAATTCATGCTACTGTATGAAGCTGGAAAAAAAATCATGCTGACTGGGTTCCCTACAAATCTGGTGTTAAATAATCTTAACTGCATCCTCACTGCAGCAAGACAATTTTTTATACATCACTAAGAGATTCATTATTTAACTTATAAGAGCAGTTTTTCAATTTTTTCCCCACGAACTCCTCAAACCAACCATGGATCTCCCTTTTCTCTTACTTCACAGGAGAAACAACTTGAGGTCATTCTCCAAGACCTCCTTCTTCTCTCTTCCTTCTGATCTTAGATGCCACTATCTTCTCCTACACCACTATCTTTTAAAACAAGGTTACCTTTTTCCTCACAATGCAAACCTCTAAGTACAGAAGTAATCCTATTTTTTTATTGTATTCAGTAGATTGCCCTCCCCTTTTTCATTCTCACTCTCCCTAAGCTTCAGTCTTTTTCTGTTTATCAGCACCTTCCTTACTCCCTATGAACATACCTCAGCCCTCCCCTAAAAAAAGACCAGAAAACAAAACAAACAACTCACTTGATCCATCTATCCCCACTAGGTACTATCCTATATGTTTCCTCTTTCAAAGACTAATCTCTGAGAAAGCTGCCATTTTAGATGTTAGATAAATGAGTATTTGTGGGTTAAATTGATCAGGTTACAACCTTCAAAAGTTTGGAAGAACCAGAATCAATAGCAGTTGTAGTGACAGAGGAAGTATCTGCAGACAAAGGTGGAAAGATAGTTACTGCTTACAATGTCGCACTTAGTGCCATAGAGGAAAACGATGCAAAAAGGAAAGGATGGAGAACAGAATTGAGGGAGGGGCATAGTAATTCGTTTGTATGCTAACTCAGTTCTAGCTTACTACCTCCTCAAACTTTTAACTTCTTTTTAGCTTTACAGCTAAGCAATGGATTCGTCAATAACAGTCAGCTCTCCTGGTCTGAAGTAAGCTCACCAATGCTAAACTAGAACCAGGCAAGGAATGGTATTCATGTTCTGAATGACTTCCTAGGGAGGGCGACTATGAGATTATTCCAAAGACTGGGCATTCATTAGTCGGTCTCCCCCTGCCGCCTAGCACATGTTGTTACATAATGTCAAATTGCTATATATTCAAATATTTGGTTTATATGGAGATATTTCTTTCATCATTTTAGCAAAAGAAATCCAATTACTAATGAAAAATGCTCAATTCCAAAGGTTGGTTATGTGGATAGATAGATAGATAGATAGATAGATAGATAGATAGATAGATAGATAGATAGATAGATAACTGGAAGTAGAAGTATTTCAGATACAAAAATCATGTGGGAGAATAGAAAATTAAATGTTTTTCACTTTTAAAAGAACTCATTCAAATCTACAGTATTTTGTTTTTGTTTGTTTATGTTCTCAATCAACCTCAATCCATCACATGCTGACACTTGTTGTTGGGGCTGGGGTTAGGTAATTATGACTTCATTTATAGAATGAATGAAATAATACCAACCTGTTCAGTTTATTAGTTAGTAAAAGTTACTGAAAGATTTTTGCAAATCTAAAATGTACTGTGAATATATGCTAAGAAGTGGTCAAAGTAGCCTTTGGGAAATGTAATAAAATAAGTTATTATAAATGACACAAAGGATATTTTAATGCTTGTTCCTTCAAAACTGAAACTGAATTTGAACTGGATATAGAGAGGTGGAATGTCATTTGATGTTTCAAAATGACATTCAATTCTACAGACATTTTCTTCATTAAAAAAATCAAATATTACAGGACTTAAATTCCTGTCTCTTCTCCACGGTTGATCCTGTCTTTTATACACTGTGTGCAATGGTTTGGATAAATATTCAAAATACAGCTAAAATATGCAATGAAATTCTATCACACTAACTTCCAGATTGAAGCACACAGAGACTTCGTATAAGAAATAATCTAATTTGCAGAATTATGGAATCTGAAGCTATTCTGACATGCTTATATCTTGCAATGGAATTATTAGATGAGAAGGGACATGTCATTAAAAAAGCCTACTGCTTATATTTATATACACAGTATAGTTTCAGCATTGAATTTTCTTCTCATGCTTACTTTCCCTCAATTTCATCTCATTTCTGTGCTTACATTCCAGTTACTTTCTTTCAGCAGCATACCCAAGACAATGAACTTATTGTCCCTTTTGTCTAGTTAGAACATTCAAGTGAATTATAGATCTAGTAAGAAATTGCTTCTGGAATATCCAAAAGGTATTTCAAGGTCTCATGAAAAAATTCTTAATAACTTTAGAACATTTTTCAGCTCCTTGCTTGGTTATCATACCAATAAAATGAAAAAAATCTTTAGAATATGAAATTATTCTATTTAAAAAAATGAAACACAAGGAAGATAGCATTATAATAGTCTATCTATATGAACCATAATATGAAACTGCAGTAGAAGAATAGAGATACACTGTATGTGGTTAAAGATCAGTTTAGCTAAATTTTGAGAGGTTTAGTATCAATTTGTCTACAGATTGGTAAATTTTTGTGCCATAGACTTTTTTTTCCTTTTTGGAGGGGGGAGGGCAGGGAAATTGGGGTTAAGTGACTTGCCCAAGGTCCCACAGCTGGTAAGTATTAAGTGTCTGACCCTGGATTTGAATTCATGTCTTTCTGACTCCACAGTTGGTGCTCTACTCACCGTGCCACCTAGCCACCCCAATGTACCAAAGACATTGATATGTCTCTGGTCTGTATCTATAATCATTTATGTTGCAATATTCTGTGCTAGGTATTGAGGAAAACACAATGATAAAATAAAATAAAAAGAGAGACTTCCAATGCCAAAATAGTACAGTGAGGAAGGAAAATCATAAATAATCCCTAATTATCCTCCAAACTACCTCAGACTTGATCTAGGAACAGGAAAGGACGTTACCAGTACAGCAGGAAAAGTCTATCTCACTGGGATGGGAGGGAAGCAAGGTCCAAGAGCAGCAGCAGGAACATTCAGCTTCATAACAACAGGCCTGCATCAGGGATCTAGCCCTGTGGTAATACACCAACAAGGCCCCATCCTCCTGCAAGTCAGCAGCCCCCAAAGCCAGAAGCCCCCTAGGCAAGTGAATAATCTATGCAGTATAGCAAGTTTCTAACCAAACAACCCTAGTCTCAGTACCATCCACCAAGAAGACCTTGACCCCATTGCTGACCAGTAGTGAAGCCCTGCCCCAGGGCTGGCCAACAGCAAGAACCTACCCCTGGGGCCAAATAGCAGAAAGACTTCCTCCCTGGAGCAGACCAGAAAGCTAAGACCCACATACAGGGGAGGCTAACAAAGAGGCCTCATGCCCCCACTACAAGTCAGAAGGGAAGCCTACCCTCCAGTGAAAGCAAGGAGCTAAGCCCTGAAGCCCAGTGAAAATAAACAATAAGACTCAGAGCCCTAGCACAAAAAACTTGGGACAGTAGAGGACCATAGCCTAAGTCTCAGAGAAAAACACCAAGTAAAAAAATAAAGCAGAAAAAATAAGCAAAAAACAAACAAACAAAAAGGAACTTGACTATAGAAAGTTACTAAGTATAAGGAGCATCAAGGCATAAATTTAGAAGGGACAATAGTGTCAAAATAAGTACATGTGAAGCCTCAAAGAAAAACATAATTTATTTCTTCTCAGACCCAAAACAATTCCTGGAAGAGCTTAAAAACTATTTTAAAAAGAAATTTAGAGGAGTAGAAGAAAAATTGGGGAAAAGTGAGAATAATGCAAGAGAATTCTCAAAAAAGAGTCAGTAGCATGGGAAAAGATATATAAAAAATATTGAGGAAAATAACCACCTGAAAACAGAATTGGTAGAATGGAAAAGGAAGTATTAAAATTCACTGAAGAAAATGATTCCTTAAAAATTAGAATTGAACAAGTGGAAACTATTGCCTCTATGAGACATCAAGATGTGATAAAAACAATATAAAAACATGAAATGTGAAATTTCTTATTGCACTGAGGCAGGACTCTATCCTATGCATTCTCAGATGCATATTCTGAGTGAGGAGGAGCACAAACATAGAATATCTTGCAACCCCAGCCCAGAAAAAAGTACTTCTTGTCTCCCAAAGAGCAGACCATGGGCCAGGAGAGAAGTAAACACCTTTCTTTAGTTTATACCCTTTGAAAGAACTGAAAACTTACAAGTCCACCCTCTGAAAACAGCTTCACAAACTCCCTATAACTTGGAAGAGTACATCCTCCATCCTGGAAGAAGAGTCCTACCTTAACAAAGAGTTATAGGGGCGGCTAGGTGGCACAGTAAATAGAGCACCAGCCCTGGAGTCAGGAGGACCTGAGTTCAAATCCAGCCTCAGACACTTGACACAAAAATTAGCCATGTGACTTTGGGCAAGTCACTTAACATCAATTACCCTCTAAAAAGCAAAAAAAAATTTAAAGAGTCATGTAATAAATGGGAAATGAGCAAACAGCATAAAAACACACACCAACTAAAGAAAGACGCTATGGTAACAAGAAAGGTCAAAACACACCTTCAGAAGAAGACAACAAAATCAAACCTCCTACGTCCAAAGCACCCAAAAAAAATATGAATTGATCTCAGGCCATGGAAGAACTCAAAAAGGATCTTGAAAATCAACTAAGAGAGGCTGATGAAAACATGGGAAGAGAAATGAAAGTAATGCAATAAAATAATGAAAAACAAATCAACAGCTTGGTAAAGGAGACACAAAAACATTTAAGAAAATAACCCCGTAAGAAATAGAGTAAGGGGGCAGAGCCAAGATGGTGGCATAGAAGCAGCAAGGTCCTGCAGCTCCCACACTGCCACCCTAAACACCCATAAAATATAATCCCAGATAAAGTCTAGGAAAGTCTAGGACTCTCAGACTCAAAAAAATACAGAAAACAAATCTCTTGCTGAAGGCAGCTTGGCAGCAGGGTCTCATTGTGGCAGCGAGAGTGGAGGCTGGCCCAGCCTGAAGACGAGACCGTGGCCAGGCCTGGTGTGGTGGGAAGGAGCCGGGCTGAGCTGAGCCGAGCCACCCTGCAGCCAGTCTATAGAGGTTCTACAGCCTCCAGCACCTCCATACCTGCCAAGGCATGAGGAACAGGGATGGGAGAGGGGCCGCTCACACCAGAGCAGAGACTGGCCCAGGCCAAAACCTCAGCCGCAGCCAGGCCAGGCCCCAGGGCAGGCAGGAAGAGCTGAGCCTCCCAAGCCCCAGGCTATGTCTACTTCAAAAAAGATCTAAAGCATCTGCCTGAGGGGATCTTCAAATACCCCAAACCAGGGTGTGAGACGGTTAGTAAAAGTGAAACTTTGAAAATTAATTTGGGGGAAGAAAGCAGTTCGGCCAATCTGCCCCCAGGGCAAGGAAGCAGTGGGGGAAGGGAACTGCTGGAAATGGCAGCAGCCTCCACCAGGCTGCTTCAGAGCCCCTGGCCTGCGGACTCCGCAGGTGGGCTGAATTGATTGATCAGGGGCAAGTGCTCTTGCATTGAGCGGTCTGGATCTGGATCGTGGTCTTCGGTGGTGATCCTGGGGTGCACTTTCAGCAAGCCAAAGGTGGGGGGAATTGCAACACCCCCCTAATAGCTCTGGCGGTTGGGAAAACCCCAGTGATTTGGAACAGAGTTTTCCCCCCTGGAAGCAGAGTTTCACAGAGCTAAAAAAACCAACCAATTAATTGACTGGCCAACATGAGGAAAAGGAAGCAAAATAAGAATAACAATAAAACTCTAGAATCCTTTTTTGTGGACAAAAAGGATCAAAGAATGGAATGGGAGGAAAACAGCCCAGAACTCAGAACTCCCACACCAAATGCTTCCAAGACAATTGAAGAATGCCTAGAAGCCATACATGAACTGAAAAAGGTCTTTGAAAGCCAAATAAGAGAAGTGGAGGAAAAGTTGGGAAGAAAAATGAGAATGATG
>JAQQSW010012394.1:0-12536 GCA_028646575.1 Pseudocheirus occidentalis | reverse complement strand
CTCTCCCCCTCATTATGGTGGCATGCACTTGGATACAGGATCTACAAATATCTTCCCATTAATCAAATAAATAAATTTTAAAAAATATTTTTAAAAATTATAAAAAAGAAGAGGGTGAGAAAAATGTAGAGGAATTGACTATAAAAGTCCTTTTCAAGGATTTTAACCCCAAAGGGCAGAAGAAGTATAGGATGATAGTTAGCAAAGATAAAAGGATGAAGCAAAGTTTTTTTTGAAGATGGGGGGTATACCGCCAATGCGGTATTTACAGCGCTCATGATCATGATAAACACCATGGCTATAAATATTGCGTGACGGTTGATCGCAAAATATAACAGATTCTCCAGGTAGAGGACAGAATTGAAGCATTTAGACACCAGAAAACTGAATCTCCAAACCAGTAAACTGATTCTAATATTGTACCAAAGATATTCAGAAGCCATAGTAGTGCTGAGAGCCACAACATCCTTCAGCCTTCCCACAAACCAATACAAGATCAATATTTACTCACAAACCTCTCTCTCTCCTTAATGAGCATCTTCCTTCTCCCCCACTGTCTCTCTGGCTTCCTGTGGGTTCTGCTTCCCTTCAGCCAACTCTTTCCACCACAGGCTCCATGTGACTACATTCAGCCTATCAGGGGGCAGAATTTACTTTAAAAGCAGAGAAGATCTTCAAACTTGGTCTATTAAGGCAGGGAAGATCTTCAGATTCCCATTCCTATTATTGGAAGACATGGGCATGTTTGTGGGCAGTAGAAAAGGAGCCAGTAGACATACAGAGATTGAAAATAAGTAATGGGGAAAAAAGGGCAGTCTGTCAGAGAAGACAAGATGGAATGGGATCGCCTATGCAGGTAGACAGGTTGTCTTGGGAAGAAGTAAGGCTACCTCTATATATGAGACCGGAGTGAAGGAGAAGAGAGTGGCAGAGAGCATCTGAGTGATAAGATAGGAAGAGGGGAGAAGAGCACAGTACCAAGGAAAAAAAATATCCCCAAGTCAAATAGAAAAAATTGTTGACCATTTCATTGTTTCTTGAATTTTTTTTATTCTGAACTTAACACCAAATAAAATGAGCATTGCAATATACAAAGTAGAATAGAAAATGAGGATTGTCCATGCAGCAGAGAGCCTCTCATTTCATAGTTTTCTTTTTCTTTTTAAGCATATGATAAATTCAGCATGTAACTTTTTTGGGGGAAAATGATAGTTCTTAATCTTTGTGTTAAGTACTTTATAATTGATGTCCGGCTCAGAGATCATTCCTACTTTATATATTGTGTGTGTGTGTGTGTGTGTAGTTATTTATATATACTCATGCTGTAAGCCAAGGAGCAGAACCAAATCTTTGTCTTATGTTTTTTTGTTTTTGTTTTGTTTTTTGGGGGGAAGGCAGTTGGGGTTAAGTGACTTGCCCAAGGTTGCACGGCTAGTTTTTGGGTTAAGTGTCTGAGGTCGGATTTGAACTCAGGTCCTTCTGACTCCAAGACCGGGACTCTATTGACTGCACCACCTAGTGGCCCCTTGTCTTATGTCTATGTGTCTTCCAGAGCTCTATGGCAAGCAGAGACTCAATAAATGTTTAGTGAGGGAGAATTTGATGGAATTTCCATTTATTTGAATTAAAATTAAATGTATTCATAAATTACTGAATTTAATTTTTTGGTTTTTAGTTGTGTAAAAAAGAATTTCAATATAGTGCTTCTTTACGAGCACACCTCATTCGACATACCCGGAAAAGTGATGTACCTACTTCCTCTGCTGCTGAAGAAGATTCAGGAGCATCAGCTGAAAAGGGTCGAACCAAGCGGGAGTTTATATGTTCAATATGTGGAAGGACATTGCCCAAACTCTATTCTCTCAGAATACACATGTTGAAGCACACAGGTGTCAAGCCACATGCATGCCAGGTAAATGTGTATGTATATGTGAATAGATATAATATATTAAAAGAAAAAGATCTGAACTATGATGGCAGAATGGGTTTATTATATTCTAATGGTAGAATAACTGTGAGTCACTGTCACATATAAAATAGTACAGAGTTCTGCTGCAGTGCGCTTTGCTCAGGCCATGAGCATTCTCTGGAGGTGCAACAGAACTGATTAAATATAGCCATCAACATAAATACCATCATATCCAAATTAAAGGACATATCCTTTCTGTTAACAACCAGTAATAAACTTCTCAGAAAATGTACTTTGTAAGTGGGTTTAATTGAGTGTGGGTAGGAAAGGGGTGGTTATGTTTAAACAAAGTTTATCAAAATTTTTAAAGCTATAGATTTTTGTCTGGATATATCTAAGCCTCCTAGAACAGATTGATTTTCTCTGCCATATACATACCTGGGTTCCCATTCTGTCATTCTTAAGGGTCTTCTAATTATTTGGACTGTCTAGAATCCAAAGAGCATTCCTTGGGGCATCTGTGGTTCAAGCAGAGTCCTGGACCTTGTATGTTTTTGGGATCCATCTAAGCTGCCCATTCTCCTGGGAGTCTAAACTGACATGGACATGTAGCAACATTGATTTCTTGTTAACAAAGTCATTCTATTTGAGTCTATTGGATTAGTGGGTCTGGTGTACATTAACATAGGACACTAACCATAGACAAATTACTTTGGTGTCTTACGGCTCAGTTTCCTCATGTATAAAATGGAGCCAAGACTTGAATTATCTGTTTCACAGAGACAGTATGAGCTATTATTGTGGCATTTACTAAATAATATGAGGGTACCTCTGTTGTTCCTTCATGAGCAGTGTGATGGACAAAGAAACTATAGCTCCGCAGATGGAACAGTTAGTCCTTACAATCTGGCTTTAAAATAGTAAAGTCCTTAGTGGCTTGTGAATAGTCACTTGTTCTTCAGGAACAGTGTTTGCTTTCCTTTTTTTTTTTTTTTTTTTTCGAAACTAATAGTTTTAACAACAAACTTTTCATAGGTCTGTGGAAAAGCTTTCATTTACAAGCATGGTTTAAAGTTACACCTAGCTCTCCATGAAGCACAGAAGCAGTTCCAGTGCGAGCTCTGTGTGAAGTCTTTTGTCACCAAGCGTAGTCTTCAAGAACATATGAGCATTCATACAGGTACTGAGACCAGCTCTACTGATATGCTAAGCATGTGTGGGAGTGTGTGTATCTTTTGTTCTGGGAAAGGAATTGAGACCAAAAAGCTTTTTCCAATGTAGCAAGTTGTTTCATGTTGGGAAAGTAAAAATTGGATTGGCTTATTTGTTTTTGGGATAGCCTATAGTTTTTCCAGCGTTAAAAAGGAACTACTAACAGTGTTTTGCTTGAATAATACAGCTTCAAGATATAGGGTTATAACTTTAGTACCTTAAGGAAATGAAGCTATGCTTACAAAATATTGGGCCATAGGCAAATAATAGATTTAATAACTAATCTTTGAGTATGTGTACCCCTTTTTACCATAAAAAAATTTTATAAGCCCCAACATGATAATGATTTTCATTATTCATTATTTATTGATTTAAAAAGTATATAATGACAAAAAGTTACTATTAATTCAGTAGCACTTAATTATTTTAAATAATATATACATTGTCAGCAAAGGTCATATTTGCTTATTTATTATGCCATGTAGCAGGAAGGGAATTCAGGAGAAAATAGAGCATTTTTTTGTTAATGTGTTATTAAAGTTGATACACATTTTTAAAACTACAAATAGTGACGTTTAAGGTTTCAGATACCTTTTGTTTGGTGGGGGGTAGGTTCTTAAGTTCAGAATATATGAGACTTTTAGGAAAAATACAGTTGATAAAGAGCCCAAGTTTCAAACTTGACAGGTTTTTTATTTTAACAGGAGAGTCAAAATACCTTTGCTCAATCTGTGGAAAGTCTTTTCATAGGGGCTCTGGACTCAGCAAGCACCTAAAGAAACATCAGCCAAAGCCTGAAGTTCGAGGTTATCAGTGTACTCAGTAAGTGTTTAGAATATAAAATGTTCAACTAATTTCAACATAATCTGTTCTGTTTGGTTATTTAACAAAAACATAAGTATGGTAGAATTTCTTTGTTTAAACAACGATGGTGTTTCCATAAACTTAGTATGTTTATAAAAACTTGTTTTCCATTGTATAATTACAGTGAATAAGTTTGGACCCAGAGAAAAGTTGAGATAATGTACTTCTATCAATTATTTCATTGCAGAGTTAGGGGACTATAAGATATAAAATGTAGCATGGGCTGTTGGACATGATTAATATGTTGGTTGGTTTTTCTGAACTGCTTTTTCTATTTCTTTATAAATTTTTGTTATAGGGGGTGGCTAGGTGGCGCAGTGAATAGAGCACCAGCCCTGGAGTCAGGAGGACCTGAGTTCAAATCCAGCCTCAAGTCACTTAACACCCTATTTCCTCTCCCCCTCAGCACCCCCCCTCAAAAGTTATTATAAATCTTTGTTATAAAGGATAGCATATAGGGTAGGGAGAGCAGAGGGATATATCAAAAAATAAATGTGATATAAAAACAAAAAGGCATCAATAAAAAATGAAAACTTGTTTTGAATAAGAATATGATTCAGTTTGGTGATTAAATTTCCATATTGCAGATGTGAAAAAAGTTTCTTTGAAGCTCGAGATCTGCGCCAGCACATGAACAAACATCTTGGTGTAAAGCCATTCCAATGCCAATTTTGTGAAAAATGCTACAGTTGGAAGAAAGATTGGTATTCCCATGTGAAGTCTCATTCTGTCACGGAGCCTTATAGGTGAGTAATCTTAGGAAAGCTCTGATCTGAACTAAGATATTATGTAGTACTTCCAGGTCTGATTCTCAGGATTTTTCTGATGTTTATTGACTAAAAGCATATATCATATTTTAGGTGCAATGTATGTGGTAAGGAATTCTATGAAAAAGCCTTATATAGAAGACATGTAAAGAAAGCTACTCATGGAAAGAAAGGAAGAGCTAAACAAAATCTGGAACGTGTTTGTGAACAGTGTGGAAGGAAATTCACTCAGCTACGAGAGTATAGAAGACACATGAACAACCATGAAGGTAGGCCATATATGCTTAAATGTGTTAATGTAGAAGGAATGCCCTTTTAGAACTGGTTTTCCCCTCATTTTCTACCTTTCTACCATTATTGTCTGTGAATCCACTGGGCTCTATCCCTTTTGGTTCCTGTTGGAAGTGACTGATGCTGTGACTCTAGAACATGCCTGTACAACTGGCTCATGTTAGTTATAAGTAGAATCCTATGCTAATCAATTTGATGAAAGCATAAATATCTTGATATGTAACAAAAACTATTTTAAGCTTAACTTTGTTAAGATTTCCCATTTGACAGAGGAAGAAAGTACACTATGATAATGTGACTTCAGAAAACAGATATTTAGTATGCACTAGATATTGCCAAGTAATAATAAATTGTAAGGAGAGAATTTTTCCATGAAAGATGTATCACATCAAGAGCAGTTGTATCCTAAGGTGAATTTACTTTCTTCTTATATATATATCTATATATCTATATCTGTAGCTTCTTCTGTATGTGAATGCAGTATCCATAGATGTTTTTGGCAAAAAGTGACATTTCAGATGCTGTTGTGTGGTTTGAAGATTTGGGGTTATGATTTTTTATTTTCATCCATTAGATGGAAGGGGGAAAGGGATGAATAGAAAAGTCTTTTGAGATCTACTTAGACCTGCCCATACTTACAGGATGACTCCCTGGATCATTTCAGGTACATGTTAGGTGCTTAAGCAATTTAACTAATACCCGGAAATGTCTTTAGTACAAGTCCGGGAAAAGGCTTCACATATGGAGATTTCAGAGCCCTCAGCATGTAGGCTTTGGAAAAATCTGTCTTGTCATTTTCTCTAGTCTATGTTGCCTTTCCTCCCCTGTCCCTATATATAAAATATTTGAGAGGTGATTGCTGCTCTTAGACTAACTTTACCTATTTGTAAAGTTTTCTGTGTTACTTATTCACTGAATTCTTAAAATTTGTTCCCACTTATCAGGGGCTCTATTTTTGTCTTAAAAAGCCGTAAAAACCATCTAAACAAATTAAAACAGCTCTAAGGTACTACCTCACACCTTTCAAATTATTAATGTGACAGAAAAGGAAAATGATAAATGCTGAGGGGATGGGAGAAAATAGGTGCACTAATTGTGTTGGTGGAGTTTGGAGCTGGTCCAGCCATTCTAGAGAACAATGTGGAACTATATGCTACTACTAGGTCTATATCCCAAAGGGATCAAAGAAAAGGGAAAAGGATTTATATGTGCAGAAATAGTTTATAGCAGCTCTTTTTTGTTGTGGCAAAGAATTGGAAATTGAGGGGATGCTCATCAATTGGGGAATGGCTGAACAATTTGTGGTATATGATTGTGATGGAATACTATTGTGCTATAAGAAATGGTGAAAGAGATGGTTTTAGAAAAACTTGGGAAGACTTGATTGAACTGATGCAAAATAAAGCAGAAGCAAGAGAAGAACGTTGTACACAACAACAGCAACATAGTAATGATCATTAACTATAAAAGACTCAGCTCCTCTGATCAGTACAACGATCTTGACAGTTCCAAAGGACTCTTGATGAAAAGTGCTGTTTGCCTCCAGAAAAAGAGCTGATGAACTCTGAGTACTGATTGAAGCATTTTTCTTCATTTTCTTTTTTTTTCTTGCTTTTAAAAAACAATATGGCTAATGTGAAAATGTTTTACCTGATTTTGTATATATAAAGAGTATTATATTGTTTGCCTTCTCAGTGGATAGAAGGGAGGCAAAGTATTTGGAATTCAGAATTTTAAAAAAAGTACGGCATTCACAGTGTTACAGCTTATCACAGGAAATCAAAATATAGCATTCACAACAATTTATCACAGAAAATGGCCACATAGTTTCCACCACAGTGGTCACAAAGTTTTCAACGAAGAATAATAATTTAATAACTCAATCATTCAATCATCCTATTGTACACAAAGTACAAGTCAAAATTCTCCACTCATGGGGCACACTAAGTTAACTCAATCAATCACTTATTCAGTCATCAATTACTAAGTACAATCCTGTGGTCAGTCAATCATTATATAAACTTTATATTTTTCAATCATCCTTCATCATTCACTATTCCGTCATTCAGAAAATACACAAACTCTCCACCCCTAGGTCACTAGTAAATTTACAATTTCTCAGTCAGTACAAAACATCCAAGTAAAGTCTTCTTTCAGCTTGACTTGAGGTGGTTTCTTGAATCCCCTTCCAGGGTCCCAGATTCTATTTGGATTCACCAAACTGTCACCTGGGTTCAAAGGCAGACAGCACCCAGGTCCTGGTCCAGCTCTTTGGTCAGTTCCTGCTCCACATTGGAGCTCACCATTACAGCAAATCACTTAACCCTAATTGCCCTGCCTTTCCCTCATCCCCCAAATAAATAAATATCAAAACTTTATTTAAAAAAGAGAAAGTAACAAAAAGCATTTAGCATGTATTTTGTACATAACTTTCCCAGCGAATTCCATAAAGGATCTCTGCATCAGGTGTTCATTAATAGCTAATACTTTTCCATCTTTCTCTTGAACTAGCCATCACAGAGTCAGTCAAATAGACACGTCATTGAGAAGGTTGTTTTAAATGCAGTGAGAAAAATGTCATGATCACTGTACAATGTACATAGTATCTCTTAGAATGTTGTTTATAAGCAGTAAACCGGGTAATTTCCTCCAGTTTATAGTTTTACTGCTGTTTACAGCATTTCCCTCAGTCCTCAGGAATAAAAGATTTTATTATACTTGTTTATAATAAGTAGCACTGTGCAAGACACAAAATAGTCCCCACCCCCAAAGAGTTCACATTCTACTGTGTGTAGATAGTTTGTACATAGTGAAGGAAATATGGAGCAGCTTGAGGAAGGAAAGAGAACTAAGGACTGGGGTAGTGGGGAATCAGGAAGCTTCAAGTTGAATTTGAGTAAGAGGTGGCACTTAAGTTGAGCCTTTAAGGAACCCAGGGATTCTAAGAGGTGAAGGTGAATAGGAGGTGAATCCTAGATATCAGGGGACAGCATGTGCCAAAGGCACAGCAATGGGAGATGGAATATTGAGTTCAAGGAACAACTAACTCGTTATACCAGTTTGATGAAAACATAGTATGTGAAGGGGGTGGGAGTAACATTCAGTAAATCTGAAAAAATAGGTTGTACTCCCATTATATAGAGCTTTAAAATGACTCAGCTTGAGGAGTTTCTGTTTTATCCTAAAAAGAGTAGGGAGTCATTGATGAGGGCTGAACAAGTGTGGTGACCGAGGGGAGAGAACATAATATATTTGGTAGAATGTGTGGAGGGAGAATCAGTAAGACTTGGCAACTGACTGGATCGGCAGTGGAGGGAGGAGCAGGAGCTGGTATCAAGGAAAACTCCAGGGCTGCAAACTTGGTGAAGGATGATGGCATTATATTTTATATATAATAGAAACTGATCCATCTCCTTATGCCCATGTGACTTTGTTAAAAATCATGTAATGTGTAAGATATAGATCTAAGAGAGAAATTATAGATCAGTATGTTTTCCTCCCAAAACACAGAATATAATCTTGATCTAATATGTTCATTTTATCAGCTACCATAAAGCAAATTACACTTCTGTAACCTTGAAACTTAGACCTGTATGTGACTAACTGTAAAAGTTAAAATAATTTCCTGGCTGCTATTTAATATATTATGTTTTTCTTCCTATAGGAGTTAAGCCATTTGAATGCTTAACATGTGGGGTTGCTTGGGCTGATGCGCGTTCCCTGAAACGCCATGTAAGAACACACACAGGTGAACGGCCCTATGTCTGTCCTGTATGCAATGAAGCTTATATTGATGCTCGAACACTCCGGAAGCACATGACCAAATTCCACAGGGATTATGTGCCTTGCAAGATTATGCTGGAGAAAGATACCCTTCAGTTTCATAACCAGGGAACTCAAGTGGAGCATGCCTTTAGCATCTTAACCTCAGGTATGCAAGAACAAGAAAGCAGTGGTCCTCAGGAAATCGAGACTGTAGTAGTGACCGGAGAAACCATTGAAGCTATTGAAGCTGTTGCAGCTACTGAGGAATGTGCATCGGTATCAACTCTTTCTGACCAAAGTATTATGCAGGTAGTTAATTATGTGCTGGCACAGCAACAAGGACAGAAAATATCTGAAGTAACAGAAGCTATTGAAACAGTGGAAGTTGAAGTGGCTCATGTTTCAGAACCCGAGTGACCACAGTAACAGAGCTAGAGGAGATTTTGGTAATGACTCTTCCTGTGCCATAAACTTGCACATGTTTACAGCATTGGACTTACAGCTCAGAGACCCTATTTCAAGGTTTTTTGCGGGTTGATGACACACTATCTGCATTGCTAAAGTCTGTCCAGCCTAAACATTCTGTCAAGAAGTTTCTCTCTCTCTCTCTCTCTCTCTCTCCCTCTCTCCCTCTCTCCCTTTCTCTTTCTCTGTCCCTCCCTCCCTCTCCCTCCCCCCCAATTTTAGTTATCTAATATAGAGAAATTTGAAACAAATCTTTCTATGTAATTCTTTATCATGGTATAATTTTTAATGGGTTAATTTTTATAAAAACTATACTTAGAATTGTATCGTTTGGGTCCTATTTTCACTTTATTTTGAATGTATGTTTTGAGCTTCAAAGGATATTTCTTCACTAGGCTTTCTGTCAATATGGAGGTAACATTTTGTCATTTGGCTCGCCCTGTTCACAGATGGAAAAGAAAATTCAGATACTAAAGCATTTTACTAGTGTCTGTAAGTACAGTATTGTGTACAATATTAGCTTTTAATGTCTTAAAATCTGTGATTTGGGACTTACCATTTCAATTCAATTTCTTCCAAGTCAAGGATTGTATTTCATTTTAAAGCACTTATTGAGCCACATGGTTATAAATCAAGTTTGCACTTGACTATGTAGGCAATTTATAATTGAATATTTAGTCCTAGGGTTTTTTTTTATGCTATGGAATTGCATAGTACGTCCAGCAAAATAGGCCTCATTTTGTCATCTCTTCAAGGTAAAAAAATTTGCCCTGAGGGTGGAGAGCTTTGTTATTGTTGAAATTGAACATTTATTAATGAGGAAAATCCTTCCATGTTAACTTTAAGTACAATGAATGGAAAATCTTGTTCTTTTGCTATAGCATGGACAATTCAAAACTAGGTTTGATGTTTTCAGCCATTGTATCATGTTTAATTGCTTAATTTAGTTGAAAAGCTGGATCAGTTGAGAAACAGAATAGCCACCAACACATGCAAATAAGTTACAAGAATACTGTGTAATAGTCAAGCTCAGTAATAACGAAAATTCTTTGCAGCCCTCACTACAGTACACTAATCTAAAACAAATTGAGTAATTTGTAACCCACCTGATTATTGAAAATGAATTCAATAAAAAGTAGATGACATGGACGTTAAAAATTACATTTATTCAAGTGTGTATATTTTTTAAAATGTCAGCATCTGTATTCGAGTTGACCAATCTCCCACCTTTCCAAAAATCACCAAGGGGAAGCCCTGGGTAGCTCCACCTAAGAAGCTACTACTTAAGATGTAATTAGTATAACTCAACTTAAAAGTGTTTGGAACAATTGTAAAATGCACATTTTTTTTTAAAGAGGTTACAGGTGAATTGTTCCTAAAGCACAAGAAAAGGACGTGCCTTGATGTATACACATTACCAAGATATTTATTCCAATTTGCTATAATATGACTTTAAGAGCAAGGAGTAAATGTTAGCCATGTATTCATCAGGTTTGCATACACATTATTTGCTTTTGCAAATTTTCCAATCTTGTAATAGCTATATGGCTGACAAATTCAATTTTAGGAAGAAAATTTTTAAATAGTCCAACTTTTAAAAGGCTGCTTGTTTGGGGTTTGGGGAGGGGGCTTTTTTTTTTTAAGCTCTTATGAAAATTTGTTTCAACTTGACTAAAATTTAGATTCTGTCATTTTTGTTCACATATACTCTTGTTTACGGGATTGGATTTACTGAGTTGTAAGACAAATAGACCATTAATGTATATCATAAATATGTAAATAAAACCCGCTGGTGAATCTTGTTTAAAAGCTTTGAAACTGAATAGACGTTTGTCATTGCATTTTAAAACTTACAGTACTTTCTATATTTGCAAATATTTTTCTTTTTCCAGATGACATTTTACCTATAATTAAGCTGATCAGTTTTAACTAGGGCAAAAAAGATTAGGAGTTTTATTTCTTAACAAATCCTTTATTAATTCTTTAGGGAAAATTTGGGGTAGGTGGCTGTAAAGTCTGGCTACAAATCCTCACTGCTACAGGTTAAATTTAATATTACTTCTAAGTCAAATGTAATGTAAATAGTTTCCAACTTAGCTTGAGAAATGCATTTAAATGTACATAAGTTGGTATTAAGCATAGAAATAAATGTTCAAAGTCATTTGAGTGTTTAAGATATTTTAATATTACCATGGGACAAATTATTTCAGCTTTAATTATTCCATAATTATTTACTAATGTATCAAGAAATAATCATATTAGGGAAACTAGGAAAGTAGCTTCTCCCCCAAACAATTGATTTTCGATGACATTTCTTAGATAAAAACAGCTAAAGAGTTAAATGTAAAATAATACTGCACAAGGAAATATTTTTTTAAAAAGCCTTCAGAAAAATGAACTCTTGTAGACTTTTCCTTCTATTAGTGAACTAAGTACAACTTAGAACCCCTCTTTTGAGCCCCACTTTATCCTTAAATATTAAAACCTTTGCTTTAAATAAGCCCTACTTCATCTGTAAATCATCAGTAAAAACTCATTCTCTATAATATTGTTTAATGAAAATGTTTGTTGTATTTGTTATTGCATAAAAATATGAATAAGCAGCCTTATCCTGAATCCATTTGTAGGAAATGTACTTGAAAGAAAAGGCTAGGTTATTAAATTAAAGATTACAAATTTTATTCGAGATCAGTAATATGCAAATATGAAATCTTATTTGGCATTCCATTTCTGCGTTTTTAAAATGAGTGTGTAGTTTTCATAGTCTGCTTTCCTTCCCTTTCCTAGAAAGGTAAGAAAGACCTTCTGTAGGTTAACACGAGTGAAATTGATATGGGGAACAACTGGGATGTCTAGGCCACCTGAAACTGCTGTTCAGATTGAGCCCGTCTATACTCCCATGCATGGAGAGACTAGAATTTTGGCCATGTGCCTAAAAATATCTAATGCTTGTGTATACTTTATACCTTCTAAGGCAAAAAGTAAGAAACTTAGGTTCTGAGACTTAATAATTTTCATTTTTGATGGGTGGTAGATCACTGATAGGAAAAACCTAAGGTTTGATAGAGCAAGGTATTTTTTTAAAAAACTTTTTAGAGGGGGGAAGGCAGGGCAATTGGGGTTAAGTGACTTGCCCAAGGTCACACAGCTAGTTTTTTTGTGTGTGTGTTTAGTGGCTGAGGCTGGATTTGAACTCAGATCCTCCCAACTCCAGGGCTGGTGTTCTATTCACTGTGCCTCCTAGCCGCCTCCATTTAAAAAAA
>JAQQSW010012393.1:0-12537 GCA_028646575.1 Pseudocheirus occidentalis | reverse complement strand
TTCTTGACTCTCTTTTCATCGTTTTCTTACATCATTCTCATTTCTCTTCCCAATTTTTCCTCCACTTCTCTTATTTGTTTTTCAAAGTCCTTTTTCAGATTATCTATAGCTACTAGGCATTCTTCAAGTGTCTTGGAAGCATTTGGTGTGGGAGTTCAGACTGGGTTGTCTTCCCCCAGTTCCATGCTTTGATCCTTTTTATCCAAAAAAAAAGGATTCTAGAATTTTATTGCTGTTCTTACTTTGCTTCCTATTTCTCATGTTGACCAGTCAATTAATTGGTTGTTTTTTTTTAACTTTGTGAAACTCTGCTTCCAGGGGGAAAAGCTCTGTTCCAAATTGCTGGGGTTTTCCCATCTCCCAGAGCTATTTGTGGGGGGGGTTGCAGCCTCCCTAAGCTTTGGCTTCCTGAAAGTGTTCCCCAGGACCACCACCCAAGACCACGATCTGAATCCAGGCCCCTCAATGCAAGAGCACTTGGCCCTGATCAATTGACTCAGCTTCCCTTGGGGATCCACAGGCCAGGGGTTCTGAAGTAGCCCAGTGTGGGCATCTACCAGTTACAGCAGTTTCTGCCCTTCCATCACTGCTTCCTTGCCCTGGGGGTAGATTGGCAGAACTGCTTTTCCTCCCCCAAATTTAGCTTGAAAGCTTCACTCACTTTCACTGACCTTTAATTCTTGCTTAGTAGATGTGCGGATTGCTCCAGGTGCTTTTTATCTTCTCTGAAGTAGACTCATGCTGCAACTTGGGAGGCTCGGCTCCTCCTGGCCACCCTGGAGCCTGGCCACATGGCAGTTTCAGGCTGGGCTTGTCTGGACTCCTGGCCTGCAGGCCTGCTTGATGAGCCCCTCCTGATGAGCTGCCTTTCTCTAATCCCTGTTCTTCACACCTTGGCAGATGTGGAGATGCTGGAGGCTATTGATCTCTTTTGTAGACTGGCTGTGGAGCAGCTCAACTCCTGTGGGCTCCTTCCTTCCATCCTGGGGCCTGGCCGCAGTTTCCATTTCAGGCTGGGCTGGCCTCGGCTCACATCCTGCCCTGAAGATACTCTGCTGCCAAGCTGCCTTCTGCAAGAGATATGTTTTCCGTATTTTTTGAGTTTTAGAGTCCTAGAATTTGTCCAGAGTCATATTTTTATGGGTCTTTAGGGTGGTGGTGTGGGAGCTGGAGGGACCTTGCTGCTTCTATGCCGCCATCTTGGCTCCGCCCCCTTAAATAATCTTAAAATTGTTTTCTCAGGCAGACATTTCATAGCCATTTGCTTTTTAATTAATTAGCACATTTGTTTTAAGGAAATATTATTTAAAGTGTTTGCAATCAATTATGTGTCCTGGTTTCCACCAAACTTCACATGTGTGGTTTGGCTAATCAGAGAAAGCCATCAGATGTGTGATGTGTGATACTACCTGGTGACTATTAATCATGATTATGCTTCTTAGCTTGTTATTTTTTTTTTGGAAACCTATTATAATTTCTTTAAAGTTTCAAACCAAAAGAGCTGAAAAGCCAAAGAATACAAAAAAAATGATATTAGATTACAGGAGTTTGAGATGCCATGTGTCTGGAATGCCATACAAGTCAACCCCCTTTGAAAAATCATCTCCTCTAAAATATATATGAGGTGAATGATTATCTAACAATTACTTGAAGAGTTTGAGTGAATGGAGGTAGGGGCACCTAATTCCTGAGACATCCCTTTTCCCGTTGGGGAGAAATGATGGTTGAAAATATTCCTTATACCTTGACTAATTTTCTTCCTCCCAATATCTCTAGATCTACCCATTTTGTTGTTTGGAACAAAACAGAACAATTTTACACCTCCTCATGACACTCTTCTATGTACTTAAGACAACAATCTAGTCTCCCAGAGTCTTTGCTTCTGTCTTTGATATGCATATAACATGACCCTTTGCCAACTGGCTCAAGAATTTTTTGATTTCTTATGTTTGTCTATTGATCAAAATTTCTTTGAAAATGACTATTCCTTCTGTGTAAAAAAATTGTGTGTTATATAATAGATGGTTTTATATGAGAGAAGTCACAGCTCAGGAAAATCAGCACTTTTGTGACTTGGCAAAGAGTCAGGCCTAACTCCACCTTCTAAGGCAAGAAGAGATCTACCATCAGACAATGTTATAACAATGCTGTGATATCGACACATGAGCTTTCAAGCGACAATATTTAGAAAACTATGGGAAAAAAAGATATTTCATCTCTACATCATAGAGAGAATGGGACTTCAGTACCAATATTTTTGGCAATGCATTGCAATGAAAATATAATCCTTAGGATCTCTGTCTGCTATGTGATAATAAAAATCTCCTTTTTTCTCAGTGTTTGAGATATGAACTGACGCTAGAATCTCTAACAAAATTTGGAGTGATTTAAAGAAGAAAATAATCTCTCTTAGGGCAGTGAGATTACTCAGGCAGTCCTGGGCAATCAGTGATGTACTATTTTATTTACCTGAGATACAGAGCTCACAAATCTAATCCTGCAGTAAGCCAGAGGACTGCTATCAAGCAGAGTTGTAAGGTAGTTAGAACCTTCCCATGGCATTCCATTCTTATAGAACATAATCCTTTGGAGGGCAGGGGCCATTTTTAATTTGTTTTAATTTGTGTTAAGCAAATAAGCAAACACTGAAACTGTTTTGTGACCTTCCGGATATGTATGTTTCTTCCAGTGATGCAAATCTCAACCCATGCCTACTTACCTATTCTGGTGGGTCCTTGTCTTAGTCATCTCACAAATTTGTCACAGAGGAGCTACCCAACTCAACATGCTGGGGCACTTCCAGACCTTCAAATGTTCAGTGTTTAGCAAGTATTTGCTGAATGAATAAATAAATTATCTCTCTTCCCTTTTAAATATTCTCTCCTTCTTCCTTAGCCCTTCTCATCCCAATCCTGTACCCTTTGCTCAACAGTTACAATGCTTTACACTTAACTAAACAGAAAAGGGAGATTAAGGTATCAGGTGAGAACCAGCTTAGAGAGTTACCCATTTCAGAAATATTTATATTTAAAGGTTTTTTGAAGGCCAAGATACCTTTAAAAATGCATAGGACTGAATCCCTTCTCAAGGTATTTTTAGGGCTGGACAGTTAGGAGTGCAATATTATGAAACAGCAGCCCTTACTTTCAAAATTTCTCTATTCCCAACTCAATTTGTCCCTTATATAACTCTTTATAAGTAAGTTCAGCTCTCATACATAGTCAGTGCCCTGTAACCTACTGTTACACATAGAACATGAAATCCATGGTTATTTTTCAGTCATGGTTATTTTTAAAAATTTGATTTCTGATTTTCTACAGAGTAGCCAATGGCCTCATGGAGAGAATGAACTTAGGAAAGAACACAACTCCAGAGCAAAAGTACCAGATGTGTTCAGGGTGTCATATTCTTTTTCTCTTATTGATGAAACAGCCTTTTGAGTAACTATAGCAGTTGGTCTACCCTCAGAAAGAGCTTCAAACTCTCTGAAATCTATTCAAATTGGTAAAATATTGAAACAAGGCAAATATCTGTTAGATACTCCATGGCTATTTAACAGATTTGAAGATCTTTGTTTTAAAAAAAAACTTATTCTTTTCCCCTATTTTAGTAAATTAGTATGGATATTTTAGATAGACCATGAAAATAATAATGGGGGTTTTGAACAGAAGGTAGGAAGGGAACTGTGTTATATTGAGGAGGTTTAGCAAGAGTATCAATGATTCTGAGCTGATCCCTTGCTCGAGATCTTAAATTTTCTAACTAAATTTCTCCCAGTATTGCTACAAGTCTATCCATCATACAACACTCTTGTCTCTAATGTGATATAGAAGTATCACATGGATATATGCAGACTGGGGTATATTATCTGAGAAAACTTGCCCACAAGAAATACTATAAAGGACTTTAGGACCCACTGGACTTTCTTCAAAGCTAAGCTCATTTGCTACCTGGTTCTCAACCTTCCTAATGCTGCAATGTTTTGCTACCTTCTACAGCAGTGGTTCTCAACCTTCTTAATGCTGCAACACTTTAATATTCATATGTGGGTGTATCTGCATGTTGGCAAACCTGTCTGGAGACAGATAGGGAAGTGGTGTCTTGGTTCCTATGACCATCGGAAATATGTGTTTTCCAATGGTCTTAGGTGACCCCGTTCAGCTCCTAAAGGCGTCACAACCCACAGGTTGAGAACTGCTGTTCTACAAGAAGTCTATCAAGCTGAGAAACAGCTCAAAGAGGGTTGTTATGTTATGATTATTAACATTAATATATCAAGAAAGCAACTATTATCATCATGAGTCAGATGCATTGTACATATAGGTCAATATCCTTTTTCAAATGCCAACTGAAAACAAGTAATATCGTAAGGGGGGGTGTGAGTTCATACACAATCAACCTCAAAAAGTGAAATTTGAATTTACCAGTTACAAGTCACCCTCAACAATCTAAAATGGACCTGAGTCAATAAACTTACACTGAATCACAGATTGTTAAAGAAGGTCGAAGTTAATCATCAGACAATAAACAATGTGCCTAGCACCATGCTAAATTCTAGAGATTCAAAATGAAGCAAAATACAGTCCCTGCTCCCAAGAAATTGGTAGTGATCATACCTTAATAGGATTATATCAGTAATAAAAGTACAACCTTTATATGTAGTACTGGTACACTTAAAGCAACTTGCCAATGGTAGGAATACAACTAATAAGACATTCAATGTCAGATCTCAGGCTGGAATTATCTTTCAAATTACACAACTATGAGGAATGAAGGAAAAATGAATTTGAGGAATTTAGGAAGAAATATATAACAGATCCTAAGCTTTGACTCTGGTATTTTAATGAATCTGTAATCTTTTCAATGGGAGCATTCTCTCAGTTACAAAAGGCACAATTGGTCTCTACCTGCACTTTGAGAATGCATTTTATCCATGCCCTTCTACTAATGTGCTACCAGAGGTCTACCAAGTATGATGAGGGACTTCTTCATTCATTCTTAATTTTAAATATGTAACACCAGAACTGGTGATATATACTTCATTCATTGTTCCTCACCCTCTCCGTCAAGGATCTATTTTTCTGCCAACCCCAACATACATTTTTTTTTAAATAACAGTCTATGTATCTTATGTTTTTTCTTCTATAATTCCTAGTTTAGAATGTTTTAGCCTATTGGTATCCCATTAAACCTCCCTAGGAGCCTTGGGGTTATATTCAACTTCAATTTTTCAGAGATCGTTTTGTTCAGGACTTCAGTCATATAATACCACAGGAAGAATATTGGTGCTACAACGGGATATTTTAACTAATAGTTAAAATAATTTTGTATACAAATAACATATAAATATTAAATAATTAAAATACATTCATAGTTTCTCAAATACAGTTTAATCTGCTCTATTCCTGTTGAATTCTGGGCATTGTTTTTCTTCAGGTTTCTGAAATAAATTATTTGGAAGGCATAATTAATTTAATCTGACTTGTTGACTCCTCTTAGTTTACATCAGTGAGAAGACAAATATTCAGTTCGGAGGCATTCTCCATAATCAATGTGTTCATGATTAGGTAAAAGTGGACAATGGATTTCATGTTCTATGTGTTAAGAAGGTCATTCTGTATTACCAAGAAAAATCAGAATAATGGTGAGTTCTTCACGTTCATGATTTCACCGTGACCCTGGCTATTAGTGAAAGATCCAAGCGGTTTAATATTCAAAATACAATTACACTTAGGGCTCCAGGATAGACATGGTGGATTTGAAAAAAAAAACTACCCATTTCAATTTATTTTGAAAATGAGTATTTTAACTGTTTTGTATCAAATGACAAAAAGCAAACCACATCTGCATTGATGATAAACAAAACGGGCTTTAAATAATGAACTTCATAGCTGCTTGAGTTTTGCTGCAAAGGCCAACGGAACAAATTCATGATGGTTTGGTTCTAAAAATGGTCCCTACTTTTTTTTACACAGTTTTATTATCATCCTCATCCTCATCACCTAACATAGGTAAATAATATAGACATAATATGTTCTTAACAAATGTTTATTGAAATATATATATATATATATATATGTATATTATGGATTAACGAAGCCCATTAAACATATCATTCCATTTGATCTTTCAAACAACCCTCTGAGATAAATATGATTATACTCCCTACTATACAGTTGAGGAAACTGAGGTGCACATAGTCTAAATTACTTGCTGATCATCCCATCAATACTCACTATCAGTTGGGATTTGATCTAATCTAGTGTTCTTTTCCACTATTTTCAGTTACCTTCTTTGTGTTAGCAGGACACATTTTTGTTTACCCAAATCATGTATGTTCTGGCATTCCATTTTAAAACAAAAGCTCATTTGGAACAGTTTTCCCCTTCATTCATCTTCACTACATCAGTTAGTACAAACTTGGGCGGTTTTATTTTCCTGTGCTCAAATGAAGGTGAAAGAAAATAAAACTATGTGCCAGTTATTTGAATTATTCTTTCCTTTTTAAAAAGAAATCCTTAACTTTGGCTACTGGAGTTGTTTCTTGCAATCATCTTTCTATTTCCATTTGGCTTGTTGCAGGAAAACCCACTGGCAAAAGTAAAAAAAAAAGAAAAGAAAAGAAACAATTGGAATGGGTGATGTGCCGCAGCTGTTTAGAGGGCAGCAGCATCTTTCAAGAAGGACTTCTTCAAAGTTGCAAAGCAAACACTTATTAGGATTTTCCCCATCCAGAAATTGGGATCAAGTTCAATTAAAAAAAACTTTTAAGGCCAATATTCGCCCCAGCATTATTAAATTTAAAAAGAAAAGAAAAGAAAAGAAATAAAGACACTCCCGCAGAGATGTGCCAAATTGTAGAGGCTGAATGGACCCTTGAACAATAGTGAGCTGCACAGCTATTATTCAAGCAGGTGGCACATTATTATTCTTACAGATTGATACCTCTGCTTATTATCCCCTTGACTGCACACAAAAATACAGTAATTTGAATCTAATAATGCCTGTAAAAACTTCCATTAATAACAAAAATTGTTACTAAAACACTAGATTACATTATCTGTGGCCTGTGGCAATGGATTTTTTATAATTGATAAACTGAGTAACCGTTTTCAGGTACACCAGTATACTTACCTCTGGTCATTGAGACAAAACAAATAAAGATTTCATGTCTTAATTGTCAGGGTTGGGAAATGATTTGTTGGAATGTGCCCAGCTACCCTGGCACAAGAAATGCTAAGAGTGCAGAGAGAATGACAATCAATAAAAAGAGGCAGATGTGGGGCTTAATCATTTAATGGCAATGAAGGTCTAATATTTTGCAGGAAAATGAAAGGTCTCACGTGAGGAATAGTTTGTGCAAACTATTATCAACAGTTCTATTTGGTCTAATAGCTACAGAGTGTTGGGCTTAGAATTGGGAAGACTTACCTCGCTGAGTTCAAATCTGGTCTCAACTCTTATTAGATATATGATCCCATGCAAGTCATTGAACCCTATTGCCTCAGTTTCCTGATCTGTAAAGTGAGCTGGAGAAGGGAATGGCAAACCACTCTCTAGTATCTTTGCCAAGAAAACCCCGAATGGGATCATGAAGAGTTGGACATGAATGAAACGACTGATCAAAAACAGATTTGTCTAAAAGGAACTAATCTATTAAACCCTAAATCCACATCTGCATTAGGTTAATAGGTCTAAAATTTGAAACCTGAATCTCAGAGGCTATCTGGTTTCAATTCTTAATTTCGTAGATAAGGAAACTAAGGTCCAGGCACCTAAGTGACTGAGCCATTGGTATTGAGTAGGATTTGAATCCAGGATCTCTGACAGTAGTCAACATTTTCCCCCTATGTCATGTGAACTGTCAATTTAATCTATATATTGTGAAGGCAAATATGTACTAGGCTTGTTGATCTCATGTCCTATCTTGACTCTGCTCCCTACATGCCCATGTGATTCAGGTTATCAGTTTACCTCTTTTGGCTTATTTCCTCACCATATAGATAGACGAGGCTGGACTACATAATGCCTAAAGTCCAATCTACTTCTAAAACTATAGCTCTATGTTCTAATATGATGCAGAGTGACAGTGTACAAACCATAACACATTTGCCATCAAAAGACCTGTGTTCAAATTTTTTTCTACTTTGTGACAAGCCATTTCCCTTTTTAATCATTAGATTTTCTCTCTATTACATATACAACAAAGAGGCTTTGGGGTATAGATTCGAGATCCCATGTGAGGAAACTCTCTTTAGGCATGAATTAAAAAGGTACATCAGAACACTTCTCATTTCCAAGGGAAAAATTAAGAATACATCAAGATAAGGATCATGAAGTTTGTTTGTTCATTATTCCACAATCATGTAAGTTCCAGAGGAAAGGGATGATTTTTCTTTTTCCTCTTTGTATATCAACATCTGGTACATAGTAGGTGTTTTTTTTTCTTGGTGCTGTTGTTGAAGTGACTGAGTATTAAGTGATTTTCATAGACCGTGGATGTTCAAAGAAAAAAAAAGATAGAAGTGGCCATCTGGATTCCTGTTTGATCATTTCTTCATACTAAGTAAAAAAAAAAACCATTTACTTCAATAGACTAAGGTTCCCAATATAGCCAGAGGTTTCCAAAACTTTTCCTGTTAAGGAGCTACTTTTGACTTTTCTCCACATTTTACATGATACTATTTATATAGAATTTTTCAGCAATATTGTCATTCCCCAAAGAAAGTTTGTATAATCAATACTTACTTGGTATTGGAGACAATCCAAAAGCCCCAGACGAAAACAAACAAGTATACACATTAATGAAGAAACAAAGAAAAAAAACAAAGAAATAAATGGATAGATGGATAAGTAACTAAATGAAGGAATAAAGTGAATAAAATGAATTGAATAAAAAGACAAATATATAAACCAAGAAATAAGTAGATGAATGGATAAGTGGATACATAGATAAATAAATAAATGATAAATATGTAAACAACTGAGTAGATATATTGATGGATGAATGGATAGATAGATGGGTGGATGGATAGATAGATAGATAGATAGATAGATAGATAGATAGATAGATAGATAGATGGGGCATCACATACTGCTGCATACATTGAATATTGTAATCTGTAGTTCTAAATGCCATATTTTAGGAAAGACTTTGGTAAGCTGGAGAGTATGACGAGGAGAGCAACTGGGATGTTGAAGAATCTTGAATCAATGTCATATGAGCATAAGGTGAGAGAACTCAGGGTATTTTGCTTTGGCAAGAGAGGATTTAGATGGAGAATAACAGCTGTCTTCAAGTACATAAATGAGTATCCCCTGAAAAAGTGATTACCCTTGTTTGCTTGTCTCCAAAGGGAGACTAGGAAGATAGGATAAAAATGGAAGGAAGGAGATTATATTTCATTATAAAGAGAAGTGTTTTATCAATTAGCACTATTCAAAATGATGGACTCCCTTAATAGGCAGCAGATTACCTTCCCTAGAGGTCATTAGGCAAAGGACAGATGGCCACTTGCCAGATCCATTATAAAAGTCATATTTTCTAACTTTCAGGAATGAGTTGGACTCTGGATTCCTATCCACCTCTAAGATTATGTGATTAAAGAATCTTTTCCCATTATGCACACTCACTATATTCATCCATAAATGTCTGTTACCATTCTTTTGGTATTTCAACTTTTAAAATTATTATTTGGTGGCATTTTCTCAATGGCATAGACATGCATATGTTCAAAGCCCAGCATTTATAAAGCAATTTCAGGTTTGCAAAACATTTTACAGACACTATTTAAATTTCTCTCCACAACAACCTGGAGACGTATGTGCTACTATTGTGCCCATTTCATGGAAGAGGCAATTTAGGCAGACAAATGGTAAGTGACTGACTGGGGGGGGGTCAGCAGAGCTAGTAAGAATCTGAGCCTCAATTTGAGCAAAATGGTCAGTTTCCACATGTGTAATTAAAGTGACATTTGGATGGATATTCACCTAGGCCCTGAAACCAGACCATTGATGACAAAAGAGGTAAAATATTTATGGGCTGCATCATCTGAAGATGTACTAAGTGAACAGTAGCTATTTAATAAATGTGCAGTTAAATCCAATTATAAAGACAAAGAAGAAGGGGGAGTTTCCACTGAACCCCAAATAATTACTAGAGTGATTGTGTTTCCAAGTTAAATATGATTTTTCAATTGAAATGGATATTAAAAATAATTCCAAGAGAAAGTTACGATAATAAATGTAATCTGCCATAGTTCTAAAAGGCTTTCATGTCCATGAATATCTTTCAACATGAGACAAATTATCAGGATTAAATCAAGTAAGTTTCTAAATAGACAAATGCTTCTAGCTTCCTGGAGAAAAATACAATAAAAACAAAGATGGGAAATATGATATATAAATCACAGAGACCAGTACAGTATAAAGTCATATACATTTTCACATGGCATATAATTAGCCTCTTGTGGCCTTCAAGTTATTCATCATCATCTGAGAAGTAATTTGTTCAGGATGGTAAAAGACAGGATATATGATACCTGTTACAGCCCTCATTATATTTACATAAGGAATTTACATTCAGATATTTTCATTAGGCATAAATAGCTTGGCGAATGTTTTTGCCCACAAAGCATATATTATTTTAATGGAATATGACACAATTAAAATTCTTAGACTCCACATTGTTTTCTTTCCCCAAAGTTATTGACTTAGCTCCCCAAATGAGGTTTTTAAGGTAGACATATCTTCCCACCTCCCCAGAGAATCGATTACTAAACACATTGCAAGCAAAAGGAAATGAGACCGGAATAGAAATTACCTTAATCACCAAATCAAATTTCTGGTAGAAATCCCTGTTTACAGGCTGCAGGAGGCTGAGCTCTGCAGTTCTCGGATGCATATGGAAATATTGGGGATAATCTTCAGGAGTCCCTGCAGAAAGACATTGGGGGTGAACACATAGTTGATTAAAATCAGTAATGTGAGCATCAGATTGATCTCTTTACTTAATTCATTAGCTACCCAAAGAGGAAAATCAAGATGGCCTTCGTAAATCAAGCTGGGAAAAACAAGATACCTACATGCAGCTCCTCACCTTAAATGCAAAAGACAAGAGGAAAATGTTTTTCTTGTTCTTTATTTTGGTTTTGGTTAGTGTTATTGTTTTTCTTGCCTAGATTTGGAAATAAACATTTGATACATGTTCTCACATGAATCTGAAGATTCAGATCCTGGAGGGTGATATTCACCCATAAGAATGAAGTATTAAAAGGGCAGACATGCCTCTTTGAACTCTCATAGAATAGTGCTGCATGGCAGAGTGAGAAACATACTGGCTTTGGAGTCAGATGGCCTAGGTTCAAATCCTCATCCTAATACTTATTGTCTATGTGAACTTCAGAGTCAATTAAGATCCCTTAACCTCAGTTTCCTTATATATAAAATGAGGGGCCTAGATTAAATGACTTTTGATGTCTATCCCAAGTGTACAGCTACAAGCCTATGTTGAAATCTCACTTAGCTCATCTATGCCATTCTGACCTAGACTGTGCCTTGGTATTGACAAAGATTGATCAACCTGGAGTCTATCTGTCTTCCATCTAACTATCTCTATCCATTCATTCACTCCGTTTTTCAATTTTTCTCTATCTGCTATGTGTTTCTGTACTTTAGCACAGTGATATCATTGTGGTCCTCTGAGAACAAAAGGCAAAACCCAACCAATCTCTTTCTGTATTTCTCTTCTATTTATCTTTATCTCATGATCTCATACATGTGTGTCTTTCTCCCATCTAAGAATCAATCTATTAATCATCTATCACCATAGGCTCATAAATGTAGATTTGAAAAGAACGTCAGATGCCACCAATTCCAATCCCCTCATTGTACACATTAAGAAACCAAGACTTAGTGATTTCTCTAAAGAGGGTCAAGTACTAAATAGGTTTCAGAGACATGATTTGAACCCAGGTTCTCTGACACCTGACTAGACAAATATCCAATTAGAATGCTACTTAAAGTCTTCATAGATTACTTAGTAGAGAACAAACTATTGTGGATGAGTAGATAAAGGATCTGTCCTCATCAGACAATCTGGGAACAATTTCTATCTACCATCTTTCAACAGTGTGATCTTGGGTAAGGCCTTGAAGCTCTCATTGTCCCCATGAAGGATAATATAGTACAAAAGATTTACTAAGCTTCATCAACTATTACAATTTTCATTCACAAAGGAGATATGCGGTTTTTCCATCACCCCTACTACCTACACACACACACACACAGACACACACACACACACACACATATTCATGCAAAAAATGGGACAGCAAAGGAGGATTGTAAGGGATGATACATCCTAATTAGAGTCAGCATGGTATATTGGCTAGAAAGCTGATCTCAGAGTATCAGGCAGGAAGTCCTTAGCACAGTGTGCCTGGCATATGGGTAAGAGTTTAAGAAATACTTTATGTGATCTCTCTCTCTCTGTCTCTATCTCTCTGGCTCTGTCTCTCTGTCTCTGTCTCTGTCTCT
>JAQQSW010012392.1:0-12537 GCA_028646575.1 Pseudocheirus occidentalis | reverse complement strand
ATAGATCCAGGAGAGACAATTTAAAAATTATTGGACTACCTGAAAGCCATGATCAAAAAAAGAACCTAGAAAGCATCATTCAAGAAATTCTCAAGGAAAATTGCCCTGATGTTTTAGAACCAGAGGGCAAAATAGAAATTGAAAGAATTCACCAGTCAGCTCTTGAAAAAGATCCCCAAAAGAAAACTCCTAGGAATATTATAGCCAGGTTCCAGAGTCTCCATATCAAGGAGCAAATATTACAGGCTGCCAAGAATAAACAATTTGAATACTGCGGAAACACAATCAGGATAACCCAGGATCTAGTAGCTTCTACATTAAGGGACTGAAGGGCCTGGAATATGATGTTCTGGAAATCAAGGGAGCTAGGATTAAAACCAAGAATCACCTATCAAGCATAACTGAATATAATGTTCCAGGGGAAAATGTGGTCATTCAATGAGGTAGAGGACTTTCAAGCATTCTTGAGGAAAAAACCAGAATTGAACAGAAAATTTGACATTCAAACACAAGAAACATGAGAAGGTAAACATGGAAAAGAAATCATAACGAACTTATCAAAGTTGAACTATTTACATGCCAGCAAGGAAAAATGAGAATTGTAACTTTTAAAACTTTTCTCAGTATGAAGATAGCTGAAGGGAATATAAATGTATATATCTGTATATATACATATACGTCTATATAAGAGGCTACATATGCATATGAATACATATGTGAGTATGTGTATTTATGTGTATGTAGACAGAGGGCACAAGATAAAATGAATAGGAAGGGATGATATTTTAAAAGGTGAAATTAAGAGGTGGGAGAGGAATATAATGAGAGGAGACAGGGAGAGACAGAGTTGGGTTAATTATCTCATACAGAAGAGGCAAGGGATAACTGTTACAATGGAGGGGAAGAACAGGAAGGTAAAGAGAGAATGGGTCAACCTTACTCTCATTGAATTTGGCTTAGGGAAGGAATAACATAAACTCTAAACTGGGCATCATGCCACACAGGAGATTAGGGGGGATGGGGATGAGAGGGGGGCTGACGGAGGGGAGGGCAGGCTGGGTGGGGAGGATTGTTAGAAGGACACACTTTTATAAAGGGACAGGGACAAAGTAGAGAATAGAACAAGTGGAGGGTGGGATAGAAAGGAGGGAAATATAGTTGGTGTTGTGCAGTGTGTCCATTGTGCAGATGTTCTGTGTGGCTGCGCATATACAGCCTGTATTGAATTGCTTGTCTTTCCAGTGGAGGTAGATGACAGGGGAAGAGGGGAAAGAGTCTAGAATTTAAAGTTCTAAAATCAATGTTAAAAAAATTATTATTATTATTTGCATGCAACTGGGAAATAAGATATACAGGCACTGGGATAGGGAGATCTATCTTGCCCTACCAAAAAGTCAGAGGGGTGATGGAGGAGGATATAGAAGGGAGCAGATCGGGGGATGGGGTATACAGTGGGATTGCTATTTTTAGGGGGGCAAGTAGGGGAAAGATGGGGAGAAAATTTGTAACTCAAAATCTTGTGGAAATCAATGATGTAAACTAAAGAATAAACAAAAGTTAATTTAAAAATAAATAGATAAATGGTCAAAAAAAGAAAAAGATCCCCAAAAGAAAATTCCTAGGAATATTACAGCCAAATTCCAGAGTTTCCAGTTCAAGGAGAAAATATTACAAGCAGTTAGGAAGAAACAATTTGAGTATTGTGGAAACACAATCAGGATGACACAGTATCCAGCAGCTTCTACATTAAGAGATCAAAGGGCTTGGAATATGATATTCTAGAGATCAAGGGAGCTAGGATTAAAACCAAGAATCACCTGCCCAGAAAAATTGAGTATAATGTTTCAGGGGAAAATAGAGATGGAGGTGGAGGACTTTCAAGCATTCTGGATGAAAAAACCAGAACTGAACAGAAAACTTAACTTTCAAATACAAAAAGAAAGGGAAGCATGAAAAGGTAAACAAGAAAGAGAAATCATAAGGAACTTATTAAAGTTGAACTATTTATATTTCTACATGGAAAGACAACATTTGTAACTCATGAAACTTTGCTCAGTATGAGGATAGTTGAAGAGATTGTGTGTTTGTGTGTGTGTTTGTGTATGTATATATGTATGTATAAGTGGGTGTAGGTATGTATATATGCGAATGTGTATGTATGTATACATAGAGAGAGGGTACAAAGTGAGTTGAATGTGAACGGATGATATCAAAAAATAAAATTAAGAGGTGAAAGAGGAATATATTGGGAGAAGAAGAAGAAGGGGAGAGATAGAATGGGATGAATTATCTCAAATAGAGGCAGGAGAAAGCTGTTGCAATGGAGGGGAAGAGCAGAAAGGTGAAAGGGAATGAGTCAACTTTACATTGGATTTGGCTTAAGGAAGGAATAATATACACACTCAACTGGGTATCTTATCCTACAGAAAAGTAGTGGGGAAGCAGATAAGAGGGTGGATGATAAAAGGGAGAGCAAATTGGGGGAGAGGGTAGTTAGAAGCACACACTTTTGAAAAGGAACAGGATCAAAGGAGGAAATAAAATAAATGGGGGTGGGATAGGATGGAGGGAAATATAGTCTTTCACAATATGACTACTATGGAAATGCATGTATAATCTATATTGAATTACTTGTCTTCTCAGTGGGGGTGGGTGAGGAAGGAAGAAAGAAGAAAATCTGAAACTCAAAAGTTTTAAAAATGAATTTAAAAATAATTGTTCTTTTTTACATGCAACCAGGAAATAAGGTATACAGGCAATGGGGTTTAGAAAGCTATCTTGCCCTACAAGAAAATAAGGGAAGAGGAGGGACATAAGAGAGGGTAGATTGGGGGAAAGTGTATTCACTATGATTGCCATAGTGAATAGGGGAAAGATGGGAAAAATCCGTAATTTAAAATCTTTGGGAAATGAATGTTGAAAACTAAAAATAAATTAAACAAAACAAAACAAATGTATCTTTAATTTTGAACTTAACAAACACCAAATAAAATTAGTATTTTCATATACAAAAAGAACAGAAAAATTATATTTTACATATAATTATGAATTTCTATTATGTATAAGTTTCTATTTCTTTTTTGTTCATAATAAATTTAGCATCATTAAAAAAACTTCCATTTATAAATGCTTCCTTCTGTTCTCCTTCAAATAGTTCATGGAAGAAGAAATAAAAAGTATCAATGACTACACAAAAGCTGTTCAAATTCTCTAAGAAAGAAATGTGAACTAAAACAACTGTGAGAGAGCAACCTCCACCCATTAAGTCGGTAGAGTGTGAGGAGGAGCTCAAAGAAGGTTTTCCGATTGAACATATCTCCCCACAGAACGTATAAATATTCCAATTCGTACCACTTTTGAGACTTTGTCCTAATACTGAACAATTCTTTCTGTTGGGTGGGGATCTTTCTGAGGGAGTTATAATAGGAATATGCCACATGATGTTGCTTCAACTAATGTTTTTTCACAGTATTGCCATTGTTATATTTTTGCTACTTTCTGTGATAGAATTTCCATGCTTTGTGCTTTCCTTGGACCTTCCAGATGCTAGGTGCATTCCTTGCTAAAAATTATCTTTATGTGTTTTGTATTTATCTTTGTACAGATAAGTTGTCTCTAGGAGTGTGCTGGCAATTGTTTAACAACAGTCTCAGTAAGAAAAAAAGATGTATGCACAACACACTTTTAGGTTAATCTGAATTAACATTTTCCTCATCACTTTCCATAGTCTAGACAATCAACAAACAATCAATCAAGACTTGATTTATGGCATTTGTTCCAAGGTGCAAAGGCTGACTTTGAAAATTTAGTAAATGACTCTCACGGTTTGGTTTAAGCTGGCTCCAGCTTGCCCCTAAATCTAGGGTCCTTTCTATTACACTACAGCTGCCCTTCTAAAACAGGATATAGATAAACACTTTTGTCAAAAATTTTCATTCATCAATTTACATAAGAAAACAATGGACTGGATACTGAGTGAGTCCTATAGTAGCAATTTAACAAATAATTATTAAGCAGCTAATATGTACAAAGCACTGGGGTAGGATATGGGGATACAAAGACAAATGAAACATGGACCTGGTCCTGAAAGAATTCACAATCAACAAGCAAGCACCTACTATGTTCCAGGCTTTGCACTAGGGATGTAAGTACCAAAACATATCCCTACTTCCCCCTCCCCTCCAACACACACCCTTCCCAAACAGCTTCTGCTCTCAAAGGATTTATATCCTAATCAAGGAGAAAATGGGCACACACATAAGGATATACAAAATAAATTCAGGATAATTGCATACAAGCTATTTAATGAGAGAGGGTAATACCAAGGGTGACTTTTGCAGAAGATGGTACTTGAGCTAAATCTTAAAGTGAATGAGGAATTCCATGAGACAGAGATAAGGATGTGTTCCTAGAATAGAGGAGAACCAGTGCAAAGACACACATATGATAGATGTCATTACTTATGTGAGACATAAAGGCTAGTAATGGGAAGATAGAGGTACCCAAATACCTGTAGCATACATTCTATCCTGTACATCTTGTATGACAATCTAAGGCTGACCAGATTTGTGCTGACAGATGAAGCCAGGAGTCAGCATATGGTATAGAAAAGCAACCAGATTTTGTTTAGCTTGACAGCTCCATGGCATATTGATAGACAGCTGGTGTCCAATTGATCAAGAAAAATCCCCTCTCCTTAGCTAAGTTCTGTTTACACATTACAAAGCTTTTTATACTCTTCTCTCTCATTCCCCTCACTTCCCCTTTTCTGTCTAGTAATACTTCATGTATCCTTCATGCATCCTCATTTCCAGAAGAATCACCAGTCTGCTAGCGCTTGAACACTGATCCCCAGAGCCAGCTTGTACCAGTCAAGTCATTATTCCCTTAATAGAAGCAGAGCATTAAGTGGTCTGGAGTCAGATAGCATCAGTAACATAATGAAGTGAGGCAGAATGGAGGAAATCATGCATCATTACTCACCTTGAGGGTCTAGTTAACTTTTGTTATTGATGGTGTTCCATTGTTTTTAGTCATGTCTGACTCTTTGTGGCCCCGTTCAAGGTTTTCTTGGTAAGGATAATGAAATGATTTGCCCTTTTCTTCTCCAGTTCATTTTACAGATGAGGAAATTGAGGCAAATAGGATTAAGTGACTTGCCCAAGGTCACATAGCTAGCAAATGTCCGAGAGCAGATTTGAACTCAGGAAGATGAGTCATTCTGGTCCTGGCCTTGGCACTCTTATCTGCTGTGCCATCTGGCTGCCCCTTTGTAATGGTAATGGTAATTTGAAGATCTTCCCTGCCCCCTAACAGGCTGGATGTAATCACATGGAGTCTGTGGTGGGAGCAGTTTGCTGAAGGGTTGAGCAGAGCCCACAGGAAGCTGGGAGTCAGAGCAGTTAGAGCCGGAGGGAGGAGAGGGCACAGCAAAGGAGACAACTAGGCCTGTGTTTATTTATGGGAAGGTTAAAGGATAGTGTGGATCCCTGCTTTGTTGTGATTTATTAACTTCTTTTTTTCTGTGATGGATTTAACTTTTTGGTGTGGGGATTTGGCTTTCTAGTGTCTGAATAAATGTTTTGCTTCTGTCTTTTATATGAGCATCTAATATTTTGTGATTCAGAACTGTGCTGGCATATTCATAGTCACTATCAATGCTGTGAATATTGCATTGTTGCTATGCCCTCCTATTTAATTTTAGATATACAATTAATAGAAAGGAGATAAAGGATAAAGAGAACAAGATGGACAGCATTTCTTGAAATATTGACAGTGAAGTGAAAAGAGTTGTGGATTTGGACTTTGAACACTCAGATTCAAGTATTATTTCTGCTAGTTGCTAGCAGTGTGACCTTGGGCACATGATTTAACTCCTTTAACTTCATTTTACTCCCCCTGAAAAGAGATAACCTCAAAGATTCATTTTAACCCTAAATTGGGACAGCTAAATGACAGTGGATATAGCATTGGACTTGGCATCAGGAAGACTTCTCTTCATGAGTTCAAATCTGGCCTTAGACACTTACTTGTGTGACCCTGAGCAAATCATTAACCTTGTTCCCCCCAGTTTCCTTATCTGTAAAATGAGCTGGAGTAGACAATGGCAAACCACTTCAGCATCTTTGCCAAGAACCAAATGGAGTCATGAAGAACCAAAGTGGCCCCTCTTGGGTCATATGCAGAATCTATGAGTCACAACACTAAGCTAACAAAATTTTAATGCTTATGCAGCAAATGCCCCTTTATCTAAATGACTTCGACCTCTTGAAATAAACTAATAAATGAAAAAGCATCTCCATGTAAAGAGCTAAGCTAGGCACTGGCATACAAATACAGAAAACTAGATAGTTCCTGCTCTCAAGGCACTCAGTCTAAGGAACGAGGCAGTCAGGCAGAGCAGCCTATAAAGCTCTGGACCAAGAGTCAAGAAGAGCTAAACTCAAATTCAGTCTCAGATGCTTGCTAGCTATGTGACCTTGGGCAAGTCACTTAACCTCTGCCACAATTTCCTCAACTGTAAAATGGAAATAATAATAATACCTATCTCCCAGGGTTGTTGTGAGTATAAAAATGAGATGGTATTTGTAAAGCATTTAGCGCAGTGCCTGGCATAGAATAGGGGTTATTTATATGCTAGTTATAATGATAACTATGGAAACAATGGATAAAGAAGGGAAAAGCATGGAAGTCATAAGGGTGCAACGGCTGGGCATGTGGCAAGGCCCAGAAGTCGTTATTTAAGTAACCTAAGACAGTGGTAAGGAATTGTAGGGCATAGAAACAAAGCACCTTATAAGGTTGAGGATCCCTTAGCCAGTGTTAGGGCAGTTGATAAGGCATAGTAGTCTTCCATATCAATGAATGACATTGTTGACTTTCACCTTATTTAGACCCACAGAAAACCAAGGGGTAAGATCCTCTAGAATGGCCCTTCCTAGCATCTAACTGTCCTAGAAACCCGAGATTCACTTGAAGACTCAGATCAAGTAAAATTTTCTGATTTCTTTAGTTGTTAATGCCCCATGCACAATGACTGTATATCTTGCCATATCTTCCTATTTCTGTCATCTCTATCTTCTACCATCTGTCTCTCCAACCGTCTTTCTGTCTGTCTGTCTAATCTGTCTGTCTGTCTGTCTATCTGTCTACCTGTCTACCTGTCTGTCTATCTATATCTATCTGTCTGTCTATCTATCTGTCTACCTTTCTGTCTGTATGTCTGTCTATCTCTATCTATCTATCTATCTATCTATCTATCTATCTATCTATCTATCTATCTATCTATCTACTTTTCTCTGCAATCTATAAGTCTATCTATCATCTCTCTCTCTGTCTCTCTGTCTCTGTCTCTCTTCCCCCCTTCATATCTTTCCCTCTCCCCACCCCCCCCCTCTACCTGTTTGTCTAACTATCTGTACTTCTGAGCATAGAGGACCACATTTAGAGTCAGAAAATTTGAAATTTAATTCTGTCTCTAAAGTCTGAGCGTCTGGGTTTCAACCTGAGTGTTATTATTTGATATCTGTATGACCATCAGATACGTCCTTTAACACAGATACACTGGAAATATCACTGGATCTGGAATCACAGAACCTGTGAATACCAGCACTCCCAATAGGTTAATACTCGGTGGATTCGATTTCCTTATTTTAAATGAAACAGATTGAAGTAGATGACTTAGAAGGTCCCTTCAAAAATTAAATTATATGGTCCTAGGATTCTTTAGCTTCACTGGCTCTCAGTTTAATCTCATATAAAATAAAGGAATTGGGCTCTAAAGTTCTAAAGAGATCTAAATCCTGCCATCCTGTGTTTGGTTTTGGCATCCTCGCTAATTCCTTCTAAGCATTTGCATTTTAAAAGAAATATCTAAGCAAAAAGAAATGTTTAATCCAAAGAAATGGATCTTCACAGTGGGGATTTCAGAGACCACAGTGCCTGGCTGGAGAAGTGCCAGGCTATTTTTGAGGTTGGGGGTGGAGCAGAGAAAGGGACTTCCAGAGGCTCTGCACATCACATACATTCTACTTTGCACACATTGTCTACACAAAAATCTCTCCCCTTCTTTCTTCCTTTTCCCACCCTTCTCCAAAATATGGTCTGAACGTTTTGTTTGTTTTTTTCTAGGGAGGCTGTCTAAGTGAGACACAGTTTAAGGATCTCCTCTTGATACTCCAGCACACTTAGAACCTTTTCCTTTCTTAGCCCAATCTGTCTGATTTTTTTTAAAAGGATTTCATCACCTTTTGTATGCAGAAAACTACCCTTTCTAGTCAAATGTTTCCTGAAAAAGCCCCTTAGGCAATATTAACAACTAGTAGTCCAGTTCCTATTATTCTGTGTAGAACTAAAAAATTGATGTAAATGTTTATATTAAAGTGAGAGGAAGGGAGAAGATCTCAGCCCTTTGGAGCCAGTGTTGCTATACAAATAATGAGCCATTTTGGTTTTTTTTTTTTAATATGTAAGCCCAATTCCAATACTGATGACACTTTGATACTATAAAATTATTTGGTTAATGTCATACTTATGTGGAGAAGAGGATGAACATGAGCACTGCAAATTTTGGGGAAACATCATCTCCCCAGATAAAGATATCTATCTCATAGGCCCCCCCAAAATAGAGTTATGGGTTTATATTAGTAGAAACCCTTAAATTGTTCTTTATTCTACATATACTAACCACAACAGAAAAAACAAGATGGATTTCATTTTTAAGAGGAGCTATATTGGGGTTGGTACAGTGGATGGAGCCTTGGGCCTGGAGTCAGAAAGACCTGAATTCAAATATGACCTCAGACACTAGCCGTGTGACCCTGGGTAAGTCACTTAACCCTGTTTGCCTTAGTTCCCTCATCTGTAAAATGAGAAGGAAATGATAAACCACTACAGTATTTTTGCCAAGAAAACCTCGAATGTGGTCACAGTCAGACACAACTGAAAAGCAAATGAACAAAACTCATGTACATGGAAGAACAGGAGGTATTTAGGGCTGGAAAAGAGGAGCCCTGAATGTTTAGAGATGTTTAATAAGGAAATAAACTTTGGTTCATTTATAACCTAGTCTTTGGTCACTGAAAACTGGTAAGAATAAACTAGAGTGTAGTGAATAAACTAGAATAAACTAGGTTTCATTGACCATGAAACCCAAGCCCCCGACCAGGAAGAGGATACCAAGGAAATGTTAGGCCTAAGGGAATTCATTACTTAACTGGGGGGGGGGGGGGCAGTCTGTTCTTTGCTTTAAAAGCTGAGAATCTGCAGCAGGGCTAACAACGACTAAGACTGGGAGACAACAAAAACCGAAGATACTCTTTGCTGATCCCCAAAGAAGTTGTTTTTTCTTTTTGGACAGGGAAAGGCCAGGCAATTGGAGTTAAGTGACTTGCCCAAGGTCACATGGCTAGTAAGTGTTATGTGTCTGAGTTTGGATTTGAAGTCAGGTCCTCCTGACTCCAAGGCCAATGCTCTATTCACTGCACCACCTAGCCACCCCAGGGTTTGTTTTTTTTCCCTCTATCTGGAAATGCTGCAGGAAAGCAGAGAAAGCACGGCACTGTTCACTGAGAAAGAGCCAGTAAAGTGTTTCATCTGGGCCAGAAGCTGGAGGCAACTAGCAGGTCCTGTGAGTAAAAGAAAGCAGGTCCTGGTTTTGGGGGAGATAATGTGCCTCGCTGAGCAGCAGCCTGTATAGAGACAATGCAAGCCCAGGGGTGAGCGGGCCTTCCAGGAGCAGCAGGGCCGTCACCAGCCCTGAGGTGGTGCAGGATTGGTCAGTCTATGCCTGTGACCTAGCCGTATGGATTCCTTTCCATGCCTGCTCCTTCATTGTCACCACCCTTGTCTCTGATGCTTTATCTACATACATGAGAGCGCGCTTCAGGTCTAAAATTGCTTTAGGGGCGGCTAGGTGGCGAAGTGAATAGAGCACTGGCCTGGAGTCAGGAGGACCTGAGTTCAAATCCAGCCTCAGACACTTAACACTTACTAGCCGTGTGACCTTGGGCAAGTCACTTAACCCCAATTGCCCGGCCTTCCCCCCCTCCAAAAAAAAAACCGAATAAAATTGCTTTGTCTCAGAGTCAGACACAAGTGAAAATAATAAAACTGAACAATAAAAACACACCTTACGTGGAAGAACAGAAGGCATAAAGAGTTTGAAAATAGGAAACCTGAATGCTAGAGATGTTTAGAAAGGAAATAATTATGACTTCATTTATAATCTTGCCTTTGGTGACTGAAAACTGGGAAGAAAGCTAGAGGGCATCATTGACCGTGGAAGCCAAGCCCCAGACCAGACCAAGAAAAGGCTTCCAAAGAAAAGACTAGGCTTAAGGGCATTCATTCATTATTTAACTACTCTTGTGATGTCATTTCCTCAAATGGCCACGAGGTGGCGCAGTAAAGAGAACGCTGGACAGCGTCAGGAGAACCAAATTGAAATACAGGCTCTAGATTTTTCCCTGGTTATGTGACCCTGGGCAAGTCACTAAAACTCCATCTCAGTTTCCTCCCGGGTAAAAGGGGGTAAACATAGCGCCTATGTCCCAGGGTTCTTGTGAGGCTAAAACCGGATATATTTGCAAAGGGCTTTGCAAAGTTATAGAGCTGCATATGATGATGATGCTTTTGCTTTTAACCAACTGTTGTCTTCTGACTGATTATGAAGGGTAAACATGTTACAGTGTACTCGGAACCTGGGGCGGCCATCCACTTGGGGACTCGCCTGTGTGTTGAGGGGCTGAGGGAGCCCCAAGGCGCTACATGGGATTTCATGGGCTGGTATGTTTCACGCTTCCCTTCTGCCTCTAGTCTGAGTTTAAATACAGCCAGTATGCATTTCTGAACAGCCCATGCTGCAGAACCAATTCTGCAATCACAATATCCCCAGGCAGATGCTCTAAATTAAACTACTTACACCTCCTTCCGACTAAACAGAAACCAATAAAAGAGCAGCCTCTCCTCCCAAGCCTGACTCTGGCCCAGTGCTTACTTTAGTTCAGCACTACTCCCTGTCCCTTAGGACGGCTGCACAAACAAGATCAGCCGGCTTGAGTGGCCAGGACAATTATAAAAGATGCTGTACATTAGATTATATAGTAATTTTTATATTCATTCAATAGGTGGTGCTATTTCCCACAGAATCGCACACTCTCAGCGTCTTAAGAGAGTTTAGAGGTCTTACCCAATCCCTATTGGATTGAAACTCTCCTCTACAATCTATTTGGGAAAAAAAAATTGCCATCCAGTCTTTGCATAAAGGTTTCAAATGAGGGAATTCAGTATACTTCTGGATAATTATAATCTTAACTAGTGAGGTCCTCCCCCAATCAAGTGTACGTTTTTTGTTTTTTTGAAACGCCACTTATTTCTTCTAGCTATACCTTCAGGTTTCAAAAAAATTCTCTAATCTCTCTTGCATATGACAGCCTTCTAAAAGTTGAGGCTTTTCCTAGCGAAAACACCCTCAGTTCCTTCAACCAATTCTCATGTCATGAACTAGGTACCCTTCAATATCCTAGCTGCTCTGCTGTGGATGTTCTCTGCCTTTTGAATTTCTTTCTTAAAATGTGGTACCTGAAGATAAAGATTCCAGCAGTGTGGCATAGTAAAAAAAAAAAATACATAGTAGGTGCTTACTAAATGCTTCTTTCTGGATGACCTTCAAGGCTGTTCAATTTTTAAAACAATAATGCTATGATCCTGTTGCTTCTGATCAGAGCAGACCTCCCTAGGGAAGCTGCCCCTGAAATTCAGACCTCCTTCATTTTAGATGTTATGCTTCTTTCTTTGTGGGTCAATTAACATTCATTTTTTGGATGCTACGTTACACTGTTGACTTGTAGAGAGCTAGCCTGCAGTCCACTTGAACACTGAGATTTTGTCAGATGATTTGCCATTTAACTATGGTCCTGCCATCTAATACTAAATGAGGTAAATGTGTTCATACTATATTTTCCAGTAGATGAAGAGTAGTTCTGAATTATTTTAATTTTATTTCATTTGTATTTGAAGGTGTTTCCCCTGATCACTTTGCAGAACTTGATTTTAAATTGAAATGTTAAATTTAATCATTGTGTTTAATGCAGTTTTCCGCCTTTTTTTTTTTTTGAGGTAACCTGTGAATTCTTTCAATTGGAATTTCATTTTCTCTGTTCAGAAGGTCTGGGCAGTTCTCTGCTATCATTTCCTATGCTGCAGGGTTAAGGTTTATTGTCTTGTTGTGTTCTTTTGGGAGGCTGTAATGTTAATGAAATCAGAAGATCTTCCATGCCCCTTTCTATTGGCACCTACTAAAGGCACTTAGCACCTTAAAGGCTTAGCTCCTTACTTATAGTTAACTCCTTGGGAGTAATTTACACCTTAACAGGAAGGGGCTGAACAGGGAGGGGCTCATCGCAGCAGGCTGGGAGCCGAAGCCAGCCCAGCCCAAAACTGAGGCCTGGCCCCAGGGTGGTCAGGAGAAGCCACAGCTGGAGCTGAGAGGAGAGTGGATTGGAAGCACCTGGGGCAATCTCCTCATTTATCAAGCCA
>JAQQSW010012391.1:0-12537 GCA_028646575.1 Pseudocheirus occidentalis | reverse complement strand
ATCAAACACAAGAAGCATGAGAAGGTAAACATGGGAAAGAATTCATAAGGAACTTGTAAATTTGAATTATTTACATGCCAATATGGAAAAGTGATATTAGTAACTTATGAAACTTTTCTTAGCATGAGGATAGGTGAAGGGAATACAAATGTATATATATATATATATATATATATATATATATATATATACACATATGTATGTATACAAACACATATGTCCATATAGGAAGCTATATATGCATATGAATACATATCTTAGCATGAGTTTATATGTGTATATAGAGTGTATAGGATGAATTGAAAGCAAAGGGATGATACTTTGAAAGGCAAAATTCTGAGGTGGGAGTGAACTAGAATGAGAGGAGACAGGGAGAGACAAAATGACATTAATCATCCCATATAAAAGAGGCAAGAGATAACTGTTACAACTTTACTTTCAATTACTCTCATTGAATTTGGCTTAGGGAAAAAATGGCATAAACTCTAAATTGGGCATCATGCCGCACAGGAGTGTAGGGAGCATGGGGATGAGAAGGGGAGTGATAAAGGGGAAGGCAGGGTCTGGGGGAGGGATGCTGGAAGCACACACTTCAGTAAAGGGAAAGGGACAGGGTACAGAACAGAACCAGGGGTGGGAGGGATAGGAAGGAGAGTCAGATGATCACTGTCACAATATGTCCACTATGAAGATGTCCTGTATAATCACACATCCACAGCCTCTATTGAATTTATTGTCTTTCCAGTGGGGGTGGGGGACAAGGGAGGAAATGAAAGAATCTAGAATGTAAAGTTCTGCAAGACCTGCAACTAGGAATTAAGATATACAGGGGCTGGGATAGGGAAACCCTCCCTGCCCTACCAGAAAGTAAGAGAGCAGAGCAGTGGGATTGCTGTTTTAAGGTTGGGGCAGGGGAAAGACGGGGAGAAAATGTATGATTCAAAAATGTCATGAAAATGAACTATGTAAACAATAAAGGAAAAACAACCCAAAAAAAAAGAACCCGTGAATCCCACCGTGGGAGAGACTTGTCAAAGATAAAGAACTTGTGAATCCCCCAGTGTGAGGGACTTGCCAAAGACAAGAACAGGAAAGACATAATAATTGGGTGAAACAGGGAGGAACTAATGACCATATAAAGCAGAAGCTAATGATCATATAAAAACAAGTTGTGAGGGAGAACACTTGTGAGGGGAAGACTCACAGTGGCCAGCCCTCTATCAGTATGTTCTGTCTGTGTTGATTTGTGTTTGTAATACTGTGTACAGAAACCCTGAGATTTTACTCTAAGCCCTGAAAGAGGATTTTCTTGTTGTATGTATATAGAAGTTCTGTAGAAGGGTTTTAGAGGTCCTGAGATCATAGCAAAAATTTCTATTGAGTTCTCAGTCTATGTTTGTGGGCCTATGTTGAGTTATCTGACCGTGTTTGTGGGTCTGTGTTGATCTCACAAGCAGATAGTGAATTGATGACAGTGCTGGCAATGTGTGAGAATGTTGTGTTGGCTCTGTTAAGATTTGTCTTCCCAGAAGCAGAAAATATGAAGGACTTGAGGTGGATTGGGCACTGTGAGCTTCAATATGGAATGGGAGCTGGATGAAGAACTGGATGAAAAACTGAACAAGGAGTTGAGAGCTGCCTGCCTGTGAATCCAGGTGACCATTGGGTGAATTCAGGCAAAATCTGGGACTATGGAAGAGAAACCATGGAATCTGGGAGCCATCCTCAAGCCAAAATGAAAAGACCTCTCCTTGGGTACTTAGTGATGACTAACAAGATCATGATTTACTGTGGCCTAGGGGTGGGAGAATGTTGTACTTTGTACATTGTACTGATTAAGGATGATTAAGTTAAGGATGATTCATAACTAGTCTCCCATTAAAAAGCAAGAAGACTTTCTGATTTATGAGACTAAGACAATGTGACTTAGGTGTGGGAAAACTTTGACTTTTGTACTTTGTGTCCCTTAAGGAGGATTGCATCTTAAGGGCAATTGAATTAAGGACTTACTGAATGATTTCTTTTGTTTAGAACTATGGGGCAAATGTAGTGATAAGTTATTATGGTATATCATTGTGAATGCTTTGCCTTAGTTTATTGCTGAAGAACTAGAGAGTTCACTATGACATGTGATAAGAAACTTAAAGATATTCACAGTAGCAGTCCTTTAGAGAGCTGCTCTTGCTTGGCTTTACACAGTGTAGCATGGTAAGAAGAGGACTGGTGTAAAGCATGATCAGAGAGAAGACCAGTAAACTTTAAGTGTTCAAATGTATGTCACATGGAAGAGGAAATACATTTATTTTTGTTAACCTCAAAAGCAGGACTAAAATAAGCCAAAATAGAACAAAGAAAAAGCTACTTATACAAAATATGTATTAACTATTGATATTGTCTAAAAAGAGAATAAGTTCCCCCAGCTGGTTGCTTTGTTGGTTGTCATTTGTTGTGCTTGAAGAAGACCAAAATGACATCACTATGTTGTTGTCAACGTATAGTGCGTTTGCTTGTGGATGAGCAGACTGATATGAGCTCAGAATGCTTTACCACAGGTCAGGCACAAATAGTTAATATAAACATTTGAAGTAGAGATATCTCTAACTTTGTGCATCTAATATTTATTTTAAGCTGCTGGAGTTCTGCCTTGCTCATTAAGCATAGCACCTTCTTTGATGAGACATGCTATGCTAGCTGTTCCTGTGCCAGTGTCTCCCATGTCTCAAAACTGATTCCAAAATACTTCAGAGATACATTGATTGTGACCTTTTATGACTTTTTTCTGACTTCTGCTTTCCTTATTTGACTTCTTTATCAAATTGCTTTCAGGCAAACGTATGTCTGACATTTGAATAACATCGCCAGCCCATTGGAATTGTACTCTCTTCAGTAGAATTTAAACGCTTGGCAGTTCAACTCCAGAAAGAACCTCTGTGTATGATACTGTATTTTTCCAGGTCATCTTCAGAAGCTTATTATCACAACTCAAACTGAAGTGTTTCAGTTTTTTGGTATGGCACTTGTATACTCTCCAAGTTTAATCAGGAACACAAGGTCAATACAATGGCTCTGTAGACCTTCACTTTTGTAGCCAACATGATACTTTTTTTTCTCCCACACAGCTTTTGGCAGCTACCTAACAATGAACTAGTTCTAACAATGCATGCATCAACCTCATTGACTGTCTGGAAATTTCTGGAAAGTATACTGCTAATGAAAGTGAATTTTTCCACAGCATTCATTTTTTTCTTACTATACCCATTCCTCAAATAGATAGTTTTGTGCCAGCTGGCAAAGAAACTCTGCTGTCTTGGTGTTAGTAGTCAATCCAAAATCAACACAGGTAGCAGAGATATGCTGTTGCATTTCAGTCTCCAAGGTTGCACTGAGTGCCCAATCATTTGCAAAATAAAATTAGTACACCAATGCTCGCTTTACTTTAGTCTTCACTGGTTACCTTTAAAGTGACATAATTTATTTTCAATAAGGAAGTTGAACTTGATGCTATTTCCATCCTTGTTTAAGGTATCTGACATTACTAAAAAAAATAAAGCTAAAAAACATGTAAGTACACAGTCCTGCTTCACTCCATTAGTTACTGGGAAAGCATGAAAGAATCATTCATTATCCAGAGCCGGTGCAAGCATGCAATCATGGAATTGGCATACAATAACATAATGGTAATGTAGATGTGAAGATTTCTCTCATCCGTTAATAGGCCCATATGACTTCCTTGAGTCATATGGAGACCTATATCCAGCAAACAGTTTAAGTCACATGAGTCTGTGGTAGGAGGAGCTTTCTAAAGCCATGGAGCAAGAAGGGGTGGAACAGGAAGGGTGGAGCTGAACTGAGAAAAAGTTGGTTATAGCACTCAGAGCTGAGAGTGAGAGCAGTTAGAACTGAGAGAGAAAGAGGAAGCTTGCAGAGAAGTATGGGTGTTCATTTATCAGAAGACCCTAGCAGAGGGAGGGCTTTGGGATGGTGGTGCCATAGTTATTCATATAGATTTCTTTGTTGCTATGTTTTATTTGGCTTTCTGGTGTTTGAATAAATGTTTTGGTTCTGTCTGTCATGTGGAGAGTCTGTCATATTTTATGATCCAGAATTACACAAGAATATTCATAGCCATCACAGAGACTGTGAATATTACATTGGTGCTACATTTGGTGACAAGAATGAGTTCATTAATTATCAGACTTCTATTTGGAGGAAAAGAGCTGAGAGAGGGAAATGAATATCACAGGATGTGAGGATCTCCCTTCTTCCCTGGCAAGAGAATGGTATAAAAGTACTGGGCTCTGAGAAACCTGGGAACTCAGACTATGGAAAGGAGAATCTGGCAGGAAAGAACTTTCAGGGGTGTGTAGGAGAGGCTGGGACTTGCTAACAAGTTATCACCATATGTGTAAAATCAGAGACAAACTGCTGGAAGAAAAAGTTCTGATAGAAAGGTAGTTGGCTTGTTTGCATGGAAATATTCCTGTGCCACAGTGTTCAGGATCTCCTTTAGAGCAAGCTAGCCAGGTAGTAGAATAGAAGGCTATGGTGGCTTTGGTTCACAATAATAAAAAATAATAATAACAAAAGTAAAGTGCATACACCTCTGGCAAGGGTAAGCCTTGCTGTCCCAATGATGACTGCTAGAAGAATGTGAGGGAGGAAAATGAACCAAAGTTAGATGAGGAGGCTTTTACAAGTACAAACTTTGACCCCATACTAAGAAGAAAGCAGGAGAATGAGTGGCACCATACTGTGTTTAGGGAAGTAATTGAGGATTTTACTCAGCAGGCGGTCACTGATGTATTAAGTTGATTCACCCAAAGGATAGGAGAATCATTAGTGTCTTTGATGGTGAGAATCAGTGATGAAGAGGTGGGAGGAATATTGATAGATAACATAGATTCCTTGAAATTTATGTGTATTAGTCAGAATCCTTTTGTATAAGCAAGATTTTAAGGATAACCATATGCAATTAAGTAACAATAAAACCAATCTGTTAGTTTTAGCTGTGGACAGATGCAAATGGAAGTATCCTACTGAGTCTATGTGACCTAGTGGTGATAGACCCTGGTATTCATTTAGAGACTGTATGAGAAACATAAAGGAATAGGAAAAGAAGACTGCAATTATGAGGCCTAATGTAATGGTAACAAAAATGGGAAGAACTTTCCCAACCATTAATAGGCCCATGTGACCTGTTCGAGTCACGTGGAAACCTAAGTCACATGAGAGTCATATGTGTGTATAGTGGGAGGAGCTTGCTGAATGGGTAGGACAGGAATGAGTGGAGCAGGATGAGTGGAGCCGTGCTGAGATAAAGTTGGTCACAGCAGTCAGAGCTGGGAGTGAGAGCAGTTAGAGCTGAGGGAAAGAAAGGAAGCAAGAAGAGAGATACGAGTGTTTGTGGGAAGGCCCTAGCAGGGAAAAGCCTTGCAGATGGCAATGCCCCTGCATGGTTATTGTATATAGATTTCTTTGTTTGTTATGAGGGATTTGTCTTTCTGGTGTTGGGATTTGGGTTTTTGGTGTTTGAATATATATTTTGGTTTGATCTTCAAAGTGGACAGTCGGTTATTTTTTGTGATTCAGAATTACACCAGCATATTCATAACTGTCATAGATGTTGTGAATATAGTGTTGGCACTACAAATGCTGATGAACTTTCCTCGGTAACCAGATTTTTACCATGATTTTCCACAAGCCTCCACAACTAAGTGTATCAAAGTCCTTGGTCAGAGTGACAAATACTGTGGATAGATCTCTGATTCGTTCTTGGTTTTCTCCTGAAGTTGTCAAGTAGGAAACATCGTATCATCCCCTCCTCCGTCCTTTCAGAAGCCACATTGGCACTACTGTAGATGCCCATTTGGATGAAGGATGATCTGATAAAGGAGAATCCCAGCAAGAATTTTCCATCAGTGAGTAAAAGAAAGACTCCCTGGGAATGGAGCCAAGATAGGACATGGAAGAGCTTTAAAGGCATTTTGAAAATCAAGTAAAAGAAGTAGCAGAAAAAATGGGAAGAGAAATGAAAGTGATGCAAGAAAATTATGAAAAATTAGTCAAAGGAGACACAAAAACAATCCTGAGAAAGTCACCTTAAAAATATACTAACCCAAAAGGCAAAAGAGATTAAAAAAAAGAGAGAGAGAAGAGTGCCTTATAAAGCAGAATTGATCAAACAGAAAAGGAGGTTCAAAATCTAACTGAAGAAAATATTACTTAAAAATTAGAATGGATACAAAAATATTCAAAGCAGATCATTTTCTGGTGGCCAAGTATTGGAAATGAAGGGGGTGCCCATCAATTGTGGAATCGTTAAGAAGTTACTGTAAATGAATGTAATGACATACTGTTTTACTATAAGAAATTATGAACAGTCAAACTTCAGAGAAACCTAGAAAGAATTATATGAACTGATGCTGAGTGAAGGGAAAAGAACCAGGAGGATATTGTACATAGCAATGGTCAGTGTGCAAGGACTGGTTTTGATATGCATAACCCTTCTCAGCAATGAAAAGACTTAAAACAATTCAAAAGGACAGATGATGGAAAATGCCAGGTACATCCAGAGAAAGAGCTATGGAGACAGAATGTAGAAAAAAGTAGACTATTTTCTTTTTTTTGTTTGTTTAATTTTGTTTTTCTTTTCTTTTTCATAGTTTTCCAATTCATTATCATCCATCTATGCAACATGACTAATGTGAAAATGTGTTTAAGAGGAATATATGTATAGGACTCATATCAGGTTGCAAGTTGTTGGGGAGGAATGAGGAGGAGAAGAAAAAAAAACTTTGAATCTTATGGAAGTGAATGTTGAAAATTAAAAATAAATAATTTAATAAAAATAGAATGGAACAAACAGAAATTAATGACTTTACAAATAAAGAAATTATTAATCAAGAATTATAAGAAGTTACAAGATTATTATAAATTATATATAATATTTATATATGCACATATTTATATAAATATGTAATACATACACAAATAAAATATTTATAAATTATAAAATTATCATTATAAAATATAAATCAAGAAATTATAAAACAGAACCAAAAGAATATAAAAAGAACACAATGTGAAATGTTTCATTGGAAAAACCTCTGACCTGGAAAATAGATCTAGGAAAGATATTTTTAAATCACTAGACTACATAAAAGCCATGATCAAAAAAGAGCCTAGATATCACCTTTCAAGAAATTATCAAAGAAAATCAATCTGATATTCTAGAACAAGGGGGTAAAATAAAAAATTCAAAGAATCCGCCAATCACCTCTTGAAAGAGATTCCAAAAGAAAAACAGTTAGGAATACCATAGCTAAGTCCCAGAATAACCATGTCAAGGAGAAAATATTGGAATTAATCAGAAAGAAACAATTCAAATATTATGGAAATACAATCAGGATAAGACAAGATCCATGAGCTTCTACATTAGGGGATCAAAAGGTTTGGAATATGATATTCCAGAGGTCAGAGGAGCTTGGATTAAAACCAAGAATCATTTACCCAGCAAAACTGAATATAATACTTCAAAGGATAAATGAATATTCAACAAAATAGGGGACTTTCAAGCATTCTTAATGAAAAGACCAGAGCTGAATAGAAAATGTGACTTTCAGAATGAAGAGAAGCATGAAAAGGGAAACAGGAGTGAGAAATCATAAGAGATTTATTAAAGTAGAACTCTTTACATTCATGCATGGAAAGGCATTTGTAACTCATGAAACCTGAGCCATGTATGTATGTGTGCATGCATGAATGCATTATGTAGATATCAATGTATATATGTATGTATATACCTATGTGTGTTGCATGCATACATATATGTATATGCATACACATATACAGAGATAGGTACTTACATACACAGAGAGAGGGAGAGAGAGAGAAGGCTCAGGGTGAGTTTAATATGAAGGGATGATATCAAAAAATTAAAATTAAGACGTGAGAGAGGAATATGTTGGGAGATGGAGAAAGGGACATATAGAATGGTGTAAATTATCTTACTTAAAAGAGACAAGAAAAACCTTTCACAAAGAAGGGAATAGGGGCAGGTAAGAGGGAATGAGTGAACCTTACCCTCATCAGATTTGGCTTAAGGAGGGAATAACATACACACTCAATTGGGTCTCTTACCCTACAGGAAAGTAAGAGGGAAGAGGGGAAGAGTTTAATGGAGTGGCAGGGGTATGGGGGAAATAGAAAGGAGGGAAGATTAGGGGAGGTGGGAGTCAGAATCAATGATTTTTGAATGGGGACAGGGTCAAAGGAGAAAATAATTAAGTGTGTGGGATAGGATGGAGAGAAATACAGTCTTTCACAACATGACTATTATGGAAATGTTTTACATAAGTACACACATATAATATATATTGAATTGCTTTCCTTCTCAATGAGGGTGGTTGGGGAGGGAAGAAAGGAGAGAATTTGTAACTCAAAATTTTAAAGATAAATGTTATTTTTACATACAACTAGGAAATAAGAAATACAGGTAATGGGGTATAAAAATCTATCTTGCCCTACAAGAAAATAAAAGCGAAAGGGATAAAGGGGTGAAGGCATGATAGAATGGAGGAAAGAATGGGGGAAGGGGTAATCAGAATACAGACCTTTTGAGGGTACAGGAAGGGGGAGACAATTTGGAACTCAAAATCTTCTGGAAATTAATGTTGAAAACTAAAATAAATTAATTAATTAAGAAAAAGAAAACCTCCTTTGTGAATGTCACAAAACAACCTATACCCTTGAGGTGGACAATTGAGGCATCCTTGAAATGCTGGAGGATAACCTCATCTTGAAATATAAACTTAAATATTTCAGGCAGGTTTTGTAGGAGCAGTGGATCCCTTGCTTTGCAAATCTCAGCTCGAGTTGAAATAGAAGCAGGTTCTTTCCCACACAAGAGGAACATAATGAGATTTAAAACTTCTTTGGATGGAATTTCTTTTAAAGAGGGATTGACTTCAAACAGAGGTCTATGGTCAGTGGCCTCTACATTGGTTGAAGACAGTCTTTTGAGAACATTATATAAGTATTCAGTCCATCTCAGTAAGATCATGTTTTTATCATTAACCAATGTGGCTCTATCAGTTCTGACTAGATGAGAAGCACTGTAGGGCTTTGGGACATAAATAATCTGCAAGGGAAGGTATCATAAAAGCACTTTGGGTTGTTACTATCAGTGTAAAACTGTACTTAATCTGTCTTCTTACTGAGCTAAGAATTCTTCATTTCCCGAAATTTCATTTACACTTTACTTTTAATGACATTAAATGCTGCCAGCTGGGAGACAAATGAACTATCTTGCTGGTAAAAACCATGGAGTTCTTGTTTTTTCATATAGCAACTTCTGAATTTCCCTGTCATTTTAATTAAACTAGTCTTTAGGGTTTTGAATGTTCTGGACCTAGTGAGTAAATGTATTGTATATCAAATCACTGAAGGTTGCTCATTCATTTTCTGCTCCAATACTTTCAACTGTGTATTGGCTTATATTTCCACCCAATTTAGCAATAAAACTGTTCACAAAGGGAGCAATCCTTTGATCTCTTGATATTGTCTTTCATGGTCATCTTGCCTTTGGGCTGCTGTTTTCATTGAATGTAAATCTAGATAAAGATGAGCCTGTGGTAAGTCCAACAGTCTGTGCCTTTCACACTCTTATATTCTGTCTGTTTCTTCTTCTTAAAATGACACAGTCTATTAAGTGCTAATGTTTGCTGTGAGGGTATATACACGGAATATTGTTTTGTTTAAGCACATGGAAGAAAGATTTGGTGAAAAAAAAGGTCATGAGATACACAAGTTTTTAATACTAACTGAGCATTGCTGTTGTTTCTGACTCCACTCCTCACAAGGATTCCTTGCCATATCTAATGTTCTGCATCTTCTCTGGCATAAAAGACAACCAGAATTATAAGCTTGACCTCTTTCAGCACATAGATAATTAGAGTGTCCAGATCTCCATAAAATTTTTCCTTTGACTGCAATAGCATTCATCGTGGCAATAACAAAAGCATTGATGATGCTGAAGTGGTGCTTTCCTACAATTGTTAATCACATCTTCATGAGCCTGTTGTCCTCTCCTTTTTAGTCAAATTTTTTGACTAGATTAGTTTTGATTATGAAAATTATGTCAGCCTCATGGTGCTCCTGCTCAGTGTAACCACTCCAGAAAAACATGTATCTAACTCCACCTTCAGCAGACTAGTCTTCCTTTGCTAGCCTTGTTTCACTCGAGGCTGCTATTTGAAACCATATTTTCTGTGTTCTCTCACAACAAGAGTTGTTCTTCTTTCAAGTCTACTGAATTTCTTGTTTTCCATAACTGTGTGCACAGTCTATCTACCAATGGTAAGAGGAATTATCTTCACAAAAGGTTTTGTACTTGTGGGGGGGAGGGGCGGGTGGTTTTGACTGCACACATTCCCACTTGCCAAAGTTAATAGGTCAGAATTAGATGAGGTGAAACAAACAATTTTAAAGCACCTAATCTAGTCTGTCCCTATTGCCAGGATGTGAACTGTATAGTCCTAAAAAACTCTGGGATCTGTTGAATCCCACTGTTGCTTGAGGCCAGTGTGAAGGAGATCCTGTAGTCTAGACCATATGTATACAGGACTTTGACTATAACAGCTACATCATTTTCCCATTGTACACATGCTGCTTCATCACTTGTTAATCACTCCTGGAACTAGAGTTAGGGAAAATAGTAAAATGGTATTGGTGATATCTTTTGACTCATGTATTAACTGAAGTTGAGTGAGGCAAAATTTCTTAAAGTTGTTGGCTTCACTCTCTTTTCCAGGGTCGTCAGAGTCCAGTGACAAGACAAAATTCAAGATGATTAGCAATGACCTGGGATATAGTGGATGACCTTGGCATCTTCAATGTCTAAGTTAGAGATTTAAACTTCCAGGAGCCAAGATGGGGGACAAAACAGTAAATCATTCTCACCCCCTCCTCCTTGTGGACCTTGAAAAACCCAGAGAATATTGCCACAGGAAAAAATCCTGCAATAGTGAAGTCAGCAGAAAGAAGGGCTATGGCAGGTTTTTAATTCAGAAGGCTATGTTTATTAACGAGAAATGTCCCTCTTGCTGTAGCTCAAGGAGATCAGTACAGGACAGGAGGGATACAAATAAGACAGCAGCAAGCCCCAATATGGTGGAACAGTGACAGCTCTGGAGCCTCAATGTTGTGGAGCACACAAGCACCAAAACTAGGACCCCAGGCATGCTTTGACAAAGGCAGGATCATTGGCACTCACCAGAGTGGAAGGGTATCCACCATCAGCTGAGCCTATTCACACTCCAGTGCAGCACGGGGGAGGAGGAGACCTCCAGTGCCCAGACCACTCCTAGCTCATACCTCACAGAACAATCTTCAGTGCCACTTGGGTGAAGTATAGAATGACCTCAACTTGTCTAAGAACATCATCAACTCCAGTTCTGCACCAGGTTAACTACAACATTATTGAGGGTGGAGCCAAGACGGTGGCGTAAAAGCAGTGAGGTTTCTCAGCTCCCACATAGCCACCTCAAATACTCATAAAATATGACTCTGAACAAATTTTAGGGCACAGAAAGGTGCAAAAATGCAGAAAACACATCTCTTTCTGAAGGCAGCTTGGCAGGTGGGGTTCATCACAGCAGGCTGGGAGCCAAAACCATTCCAGCCTGAAACCACGTCCTGGACTTAGGCCGTCAGGAGGGGCTGCAGCTGAAGTCTTCAGGAGAGTGAATTGGCAGCAGCTGTGGCAGTTTCCCGACTTGTCAAGCCAGGAGAAATAAGGACTAAGAGAAAGGTTAGTGGAATTCAGCTAAATTTGGGAGAGAAACTGGGCCCAGGGCAAGGAAGCAGTGGAAGTGGCTCAAGTGGCACAGTCGGCAGCTGCCTTCACTTGGCTGCTTCAGAGTCCTCGGCTTGCAGACTGCGGGGGGGCTAAGCAATTGTCCAGAAGCCAAGTGCTCTTGCATTGAGCATCCTGTATCTGGATTGTGGTCTTGGGTGGTTGTCCTGGAGAGCGTTTTCAGTGAGCCAAAACTAGTGGGGGCTGCAGCACGCCCATAATAGCTCTGGCAGCTGTGATAACCCCAGCAATTTGGGACAGAGCTTTCCTCCCTGGAAGCAGAGTTCCACGGAGCTAAAAAATCTAACAATTAACTGACTGGCCAATATGATCATGAAAAGGGAGCAAAGTAAGAATAGTAACCAAACTCTAGAATCCTGTTTTGGGACAAAAAAGATCAAAGCATGGAATGGGAGGAAGACAATAGAGTCAGAAAGCCCACACCAAATTCTTCCAAGAAATATGAAGATTACCTACAAGCCATAGATTGGCTTAAAATAGACTTTGAAAACTAAATAAGAGAAGTGGAGGAAAAGTTGGGAAGAGAAATGAGAATGATGCAAGAAAATCATGAAAAGAGAGTCAACAACATGACTGAAGAAAATTACATCTAAAAGAACAGATTAACTTAAATGGTAAAAGAGGTCTAAAAAGCCAATGGGGAGAAGAATGCCCTAAAAATT
>JAQQSW010012390.1:0-12537 GCA_028646575.1 Pseudocheirus occidentalis | reverse complement strand
AACTTTTCTCAGTATGAGGATAGGTGAAGGGAATATAAATATGTGTGTGTATATATATATATATATATATATATATATATATATATATATATATGTATATACACACACACACACATATACATATATGTATACATACATATGTCTATGTATGAGGGTATATATATATGCATATGAATATATATGTGAGTGTGTGTATATATGTGTACATAGACAGAGGGCACAGGATCAATTTAATAGGAAGGGATGATATTTTAAAAGGTGAAATTAGAGGTGGGAGAGAAATAGAATGAAAGGAGACAGGGAGAGACAAAATGGGGTTAATCATCTCATATAGAAGAGGATAATTGTTACAATGGAAGGGCAGAACAGGAAGGCAAAAGGGAATGGGTCAACCTTACTCTCATTGAATTTGGCTTAGGGAGGGAATGACATACACTCTAAATTGGATATCTTGCCCTACAGGAGAGTAGAGAAGATGGGGACAAGAGGGGGAATGATGGAGGGGAGGGCAGGGTGTGTGGAGGGTTGTTAGAAGCACACACTTCTGTAAAAGGACAGGGACAAAGTAGAGAATAGAACAAGTTTGGGGCAGGATATGAAGGAGGGAAATATAGTCAGTCTTTTACAATATGTCCATTGTGGAGATGTTCTGTGTAACTACACACACACAACCTGTATTGAATTGCTTGTCTTTCCAGTGGGGGTGGGTAACAAGAGAGGAAGGGAAAGAATCTGGAATTTAAAGTTCTATAATCAAATGTTAAAACATATATATGTATATATATTATTATTATTATTATTATTATCATCATCATCATCACTATTATTTACATGCAACTAAGAATTAAGATATACAGGCACTGGGGTAAGGAGACCCATCTTGCCCTACCAGAAATTCAGTGGGGTGATAGGAGGATATAGGAGAGAGCATATTGGGGGAGGGATCACTGTTTTGGGGTGGTGGGTAGGGGAAAGATGGTGAGAAAATTTGTAACTCAAAATCTTGTGGAAATGAATGATGTAAACTAAAAATAAACAAAAGTTAATTGAAAAAATATTTTTAAAAGTTAAAGAGACATAATTTCTGAGTAATTAGTCATTTTATTAATTGTTCTAGCATTGGTCAATGGTCCTCTTGAATGCCAAAGACAGTCATGGTGGTAGACTCACAACTTTTATGCCCTTGGGAAGTGGGTGTTCCAGAGGGTGGCAATCAACTTTGATGGTTAACAAGTAATGAGAGAGAATGACTATTTTAATGAGGACTATATAATAACATATTAATTATCTATTAAATATAATAATATATTTTAAGTTCTCATGAACTTTGATTATGTCATTTACTTCTAAATTACCCCCAGTCTTGGGCAATCTAATCAAAGAATTTATGCCCACCCAAACCTGAGTAGAAAACAATGAGCAATTCCTTGTAAGGTTGGGTGGAGTCTGACCAAGATTGAGGAAAGTTAATTCAGTCTCACTATTAGTAATGTCCTTCAAGAGACTGAACTTTTGAAAAGAGGACCACAGAAATAGGGGGAACTCTGTATCTCCCCCAATCATTGGTTATTAATAACTATTTCTCTCACTCTCTTTGGTAGACCTTCCTAGTGGCATTGATTTCTGTCCAAGTTATTTATGAGATTGGCAAGGCATAGTAGAAATATCACTGGCTTTAGAATCGGAGGATTTAGGATCAGAGGGTTCAAATCACCCCTGATTGCTTAATTCCTATGTGACTTTGGGCAACACTTTCTCCTCTCTTATTCTCACTTTCCTTATCTGCAATGAACTAGATATGAAGCAACTAGACTGTTCAGTGGATAGAGCACTGGGCCTGGATTCAGGAAGACCCGAGATCAAATCCAGCCTCAGATATTCACTAACTGTGTGATCCTGGGCAAGTCACTTAACCTCTGTTTGCCTTAATCCACTGGAGAAGGAAATGACAAACCAATCCATTATCTTTGCCAAGAAAACCCCATGGACAATATGGTCCACAAAGTCATGAAGAGTTGGATATGACTGAATGACTGAACAACAACATTGAAATAGAGGGCTTCTGAGGCCCCTTCTAGATCAATGACTGTGTGTTGAGCATGACATCATATAAAAGACATTAAAAGGCATTGAGAAGAAAAGGAAGAGGAAAAGACCTGGCTTTAATCCCTTCTCTAAGTCATCTCCCTGCTCCATTCTTCCACAGTTCCTCAGACAAGACTTGCTAAACAAAGATACTTTGTTGATTATAGATTTCACTGTTTCTCAACATCTCTCCTTCCAACCTAGTTTCAAGCTTCTTAGATGCAGGCACTAAACAAGATAGAGGCTAGGGACTCAGTCTGTAATTATATCTCCCATATCAAGCACAGGTTTTGAGGAACACGCGCGCGCGCACACACACACACACACACACCACACAGAGTTAATACAAATGATAAGACCAACACTCCCAGTAAAGGATTCATAGCTAGGAAGCTCTCTCAAGAACAAATCCTTTGCCACAATCTTTTGAATTTAGTGCAACAGACACTTTGTCTATGTCCATGTCCATGTCCATGTCCATGCCCATGGCTATGGCTATGGCTATGGCTATAACTATATCTGAATCTATATCTGTATATCTATATACATCTACATACACACATATGCATATATATTATATATACATACACATGTATATATACTAAATATATTATATGGACATGTATATATGTATGTATATTGTATATGTTTATCTATTTTTGGTGAACAGTATTTTATTTTGTCCAATTACATATAGATAGTTTTCAACATTCATTTTTATAAGATTTTGAATTTCAAATTTTTTCAACCTTCCTCCATCCCCTACCTCCTCCCTGTAGTGCCAATGCAATATTCATAGCACAGAAAGCAACTATGAATATATCAGCATAGTTCTGAGTTGCAAAATATAACAGACTTTCCATGTAGAAGACAGAAAACATTGATTCAGACACCAGAAAAGCAAATCCATCATAGCATCAAAGAAGTTAATATACCAGGGAGTATAATAACACAGCAGGGAGCAACACCATACCTAGCTGTCTCCTTACCTCATCCTCTCTCTCCCACCACACTAACTTCTCAGACTCCCAGCTTCCTTTGGGCTCTGTTCCACCCATTCAACAAACTTCTCCCACCACAGGCTCCATGTGATTACATCTGACCTATTAAGGGGCAGGGAAGATTTTCAGAACAGGGAAGATCTTCAGATTCTTTTAGGTCTATTAAGGGGCAGAGAAGATCTTCAAACTCCCATTACCATCATACTCCCCAAGATGGTAAACAATCTGATATGGGTTATAAAGATACAATCATGTAAACATATTTTCACATTAGTCATGTTGTGAAAAAGGAAAGAGAACAAAAGGGAAAAGCCACAAAAAAACCCCAAAAGTGAAAATAGTATGCTTTGATCTGCATTCAGCATCCATAGTTCTCTCTCTGGATGTGGATAGCATTTTCCATTATGAGTCTTTTAGAACTGACTAGAGTTTCTAAAACCTTCTTTGGTGCCCAAATCTTTTGAAAGTCTCTCAATTTATCACCACTATAATTCAATTCCACAGTTTCCTCATGACAATGAAAGATTTATAATATATATTTAGGACTGGGGAGCAAGGGAAGGGAAAGGAAGAATGGGATTGAAAGGAACATGTAGTCCAACTTTCCTTGTTTTGACGAGAGAGAAATAGAACCTTTAAGTGACTCCCATAGGGTCATAGGATTGGAGCTGTGAGGAATCTCAGAGGCCACTGAGCTCAACCCCTTATTTTAAATTTTAAAAAAATGAGGCCAGGAAGGTTAAGTGAGTTTCACAGAGGTAGCTGAGAAAAGACTGTTGTTGATCCTTTGTTCTAGAAGAGGACCAATGACATCAAGAAGGTGATGTCTTGACTTGCAAGTGAATTGGATTTAAGTGAGATAGATCTGTGCAAGGTCACCAGCCTTACCTTCCCCTCCAGAGACATCTGGTTCCAGTGGTGGTTCCATACCTGGCAAAGTATAGGTCAGTATAACTGGAGATGAACCAGGATCCAGTGAGAGACCTTGGCCTTTATAAGGGAAGGTCTTTCCCAGGTCTTAGTTTGTCTGAGGCAACATCCATTCAATGACTAAACCTAGGTAAGAAATAAGGCAAAAATATGTCCTCTTTTACCCAGTCAAAAAAAAAATCAGTCTGGGAGGGGAAGACCCCAAATGTAGGGATATAACAACAACAACAACAACAATTATCTGATCCTAAAGCAGTGGTTCTCAATCTATGGGTTATGTTCAATTTGTAACAATAAAAATACATCCTACCTATCAAATATTTACATTATGATTCATAACAGTAGCAAAATTACAGTTATGAAGTAGTAAAGAAAATAATCTTATGGTTGGGGGTCACCACAACATGAGGAACTGTATTAAAGGGTTGTGGCATTAGGAAGGTTGAGAATCACTGTTCTAAAGCTTGAGCTCTTTCAAGTACACTAGAGGTCTTTAGAAGATAGGTTTCCTAAATGCTGCTCTCCACTTGTTGATTGTTGGTTCGTTTTCAGTTATGTTCAACTGAATGGGATGAACTGAAGGATTTTCACCATCTTAACTGTCCTTCTCTGGAAACTCTGTAGCTTCCCAATGTTCTTCCTGAACTGCAATGTCCAGAATTCAACTCAGTACTCTAGAGGTGGTCTGACCAGGGCAGTAACTCTAATCCTTGTAACCCTGTACACCACGTGTCTCCAATGCAGTTGGATTTTGCATGTCACTTGTTGTTGTTCGGTCATTTCAGTTGTGTTTGACTCACTGTGACCCCATTTGGGGTTTTCTTAGCAAAGAGACTGAAATTTTTGCCATTTCCTTTACTAGTGAGGAAACAGACAAAAAGGGATAAGTGACTTACCCAGCATCTCACAATTAGTAAGTATCTGAGGCTGTATTTGAATTCATGAAGATGAGTCTTTCTGATTCTAAGTCCAGCACTCCAAGAACTGTGCACCTTATTGGCCCATTTTGCATTAGTTTTTTTTTTTGAGTCATAACATTGATTCATATTGAATTTGCAGTCCATTAAACCTCTGAGACTTTTTCAAGCTGCCAATTAATTATACTCATTCCTATGAAGCTGAGTTTTTGAGCTGAAGTGAAAGACTTCACATGTACCTTCTAAAAAATCTATCTTGTTGGATTCAGTTCAATGTTTTAACCTATTAATATCTATTTGAATCCTAACTCTGATATTTGGTTTGCTAACTATTCTTCTACAAAATTTTAAGCATGTTATAATGAAGCCAGTGATAAAAAAAAAATTAAAAATAATAACACAGGGCCAAGCCCAGATGCCACCAGAATATCAGCCGATAAATATTTATGAAGCACCTACTATGTTCCAGGCCCTAGGCTAAGATCAATACAATAAAAGAGGTAAAAGACGAGAAGTTCACAATATAATGGGAAGACATAAAGCAAACAAACATTTATACACAAGCAAGCTATCTATATAGGAAATAATTCAGAGATTGAAGGCTTTAGAATTAGAAGAGGCTGGAAAACCCTTCCTGTAGAGGATGGGATTTTAGTTGGAACTAAGAAGCCAGTAACCTAAGAGGGTTACCTAAGAGAGATAAAAATTTAAAGCACTGGCCATTTATTTACGTCATATTGTGAAAGGAAGAATTGAGAACTAGATTATTGTTGTTGTGTTTGTTGTTGGTTTTTGAAGAGGACCGTGGTATCAGGGAAATGATGCTATCACTTGCAGTTGATTTTAATTTGAGTGAGGGAGGGTTGTGCCAAGTACCAGCCTCGCTTTCTCCTCCTGAATCATAGGAGTCCAGTGGCCAGATATTCATCAGGCTGACTGGAAAGAAAACAAAAAGCCATGAGTGTCTGAAAATGGAGGGAAAGGTTAGGAAGAGGAACTCTCTCCTTACCATACTTCGATTTTGGATTAGCCCTGACATTCCAGGGCCCATTGACAATTTCCAAATAATATAAATATAGCCTTTTTTCCTTTCTGCATGTTGCTCTCCAGGGAGAAGAGGGAGAGAAAAGTGTCAAAGGAACATGGGAAACATTCCTCCTTCCTGTGTATTCTGGAAGAAAATAGATCACTCTGAATATTTTCAAGGAGCAAACAGATAATAGTGTTATTTAAGTAAGATCCCTATATTTTCTTTGTTTTTCTTCTTTCTTTCTTTAAAAAAAAAAAAAAAGCAAGATTAGCTGTCTTAACACATTTTCCACCCAAGATTAGAATCATTTTAATGGATCTAGTTGTTCAGGTCAGAAGTTGACAGGAGGTTTAGTCAGGGAAAGGCCAAATGAAAATGAGAAAGATTGCTTCTCTCTCCTCCCTCCCTCCACACACCCCAATTTGTCTTCTGTTCTTAAGCTTCCAAGAGCAATGAACCCGCATTCCCCCAAAGGGAGACAGAATATTAGAGGCTGAATTAATTGGGTCTCTTCAAATGTCAAAACATTTAAAACAGACATTTTCCTCTAAAGACAGATGACAAGTTCTTTAAATGTGCAGAGTTTTATGTCTCATTTTCAGGTACAAAAGAAAGAAAAACACCTGGAATGCTAACTGGTGGGTCATTAAAAACTAAATATAAAGAGCAACCCAAGCAGACTGCTGGCTGTTGTTTTTTGAGAGTCGTACATAAAGGGGACACCTGTGGGAGACTGTGTCTTTCCTTCCCCCATTAGAACAAAGAAAGGATTAGAATCCTGTCTTTCCTGAAGGGAACAGGATCCCATTGTCTCTTTCCAGGCTTCTGGTACATAGACATCTGGTTCTTCCTCACCCTCCATCTGCCTAAGCTGAGGGTCCTGAAGATTACCATTTTTTTTTTTTTGGTTTTTTTTTTTTTGTTTTTTTTTTGCTTTTTGGAGGGCAGTTGGGGTTAAGTGACTTGCCCAAGGTCACACGGCTAGTTTTTTGTGTTAAGTGTCTGAGGCCGGATTTGAACTCAGGTACTCCTGACTCCAGGGCCGGTGCTCTCTTCACTGCGCCACCTAGCCGCCCCAGATTACCATTTTTTTTTTTTTTTGCTTTTTTGGAGGGCAACTGGGGTTAAATGAGTTGCCCAAAGTCACACGGCTAGTAAATGTGTCAAGTGTCTGAAGCTGGAATTGAGCTCAGGTCATCCTGACTTCAGGGCTGGTGCTCTATTCACTGCACCACCTAGCAACCCCAAAGATGACCTTTCTAAGGATAGAAAGGTAAGGGAGAGGGGACTTATCCCTTTGCTTTTTTACTGTTCAGTCATTTTAGTCATATCAGACTATTTGTGACCCAATTTGGGGTTTTCTTGGTAAAGACACTGGAGTAGTTTGCCATTTCCTTCTTTAGCTCATTTTACAGACTATGAAACTGAGGCAAACAAGGTTAAGTGACTTGTCCAAGGTCATACAGCTAGTAAGTATCTAAGGCTCAGAAAAATGAGTCTTTCTGACTCCAGGCCTAGTGCTTTATCCACTGTACCACCTAGTCTCCCACTAGTACTTTCCCCTTACTAGTACTCAATTTCCTTTTCATAGAAACAGAAGAGGGAAATAATCCATATTTGGGGACCGAAGAAGATGAGTACATTCTAAGAACTGAAGTTAAACCCCTTCTATTTGATAATTTCATCAAAGAATCAGATAAACCTTGCTCTTATTTTTAATTCAACAAGAAATGAAATTCAATAAATATTTGCTAAGTGCTCACTACAGACAAAACACTGTATTAATCAAGGAATTTTCTCAAAAAATATTCTGGCCTTCAAGGAGTTTGCACAGTACAGGGATTAAAAAAACAACACCTTTTCAGCTTCTATTTTGCCCATGATATATGGAGAAGAGTTTGGTGCTATGGGGGACACAGTAGGGATAAAAGACAAAAACCCTGTTCTGATAGTTAAGATTTATATATATAAAAAGGTAATTTACCACATGCCACTTTTTCATAGAATTACAGAGTTACTGAGTTGGAATGGATCTCAGAGGCCATCTAATTCAGCCCCAAAGGAAATACTCTTTATGCCCCCCTTAAATAAGCAATCATCTATCTTTTGCTTCATGACCTTCAGTGAGGGGGAACCTGCCACCTCCCATGGCATCCTACCATACTTTTGGATAGTGGATGCCTTCCTAGTGTTGTGCAGAGAATAAGAGTGAGCTGAGACTTAGATTCAAAATAAATTTAGGTGTGGATTTATTGATCAAGTGCAAGACTATCCGAGTGTGCACCACTCAAATTGGCAGTAATCCCTTGGGGTACAGACTTGATTATAAAGACTAAAACCACAAAAGCCACAATCAGGGAGGGGAGCTAGCAGAAGCCATGATGTACAGAAGCAAAGGACAACCATTGGTTAGATCTATAGCTCAGGGCTAATTTGGGAATATGGCACAAGGGTACAAGGGTGCAACCTTCCTGTGACATGGGAGTCCCTTCTAGAACAGGGTGGAGGGCTGTAGTCAGCCTTACAGAGCAGGTTGGAGGGTCATGGGCTAAAGGGGACTGGAATTCCCCAGAACAGGCTAGGGTCATGTTCTGGGTAAAGAGGGTGGGGGCCCTGCTTGGTCAGCGGGACAGGACAGGGTGGTCCTTAGATAAGATCCTTGCACCATAATGAACCTTATACACTATAAAGGTTCAAGGAGAATACATAAAATGCTGATTAGGGAAAGAGGGGTCAGGGAACTGCACCTTGGGCAATATGCCAAGACATACCTCAAGCAGTTTCAAGCTATGACAAAAAGGGGCTTAAATGGTGGACTACAAATCAGGTGGTCTGCAGTGACATGAGATTTGGGTTTTGGTTCAACACTAGTTCTCATTGCTAGAAAATGTTCCCACCATTAAGATTCAATTCCACCCATTGCTCATAGTTCTGCCAACAATTCTAATCTTTAATCAACATACCAACTTTACAAACACTTGATGACAGTAGACATGTCCCCTTCAAAACCTGTCTTCTCCAGTCTAAACATGCCTAGTTCCTTTAAATGATCTTTATTTGATGTGTCCCCAAGGTCTTTCACCATTTTTGGACATACTCCAGTTTATCAATGCCCTTCCTAATCTGAGATGCCTTGAACTGAACACAATACTTCTGATATGGTCAGATCAAGTTGGAGTATGGCAGGATAATTATTACTTCTACATTCATGGAAGCCAGACAGCTAGGTGAATAAGAGTACTGGGCCTGGAGTCAGGCAGACTTGAGCTCAAATTTGGTCTCAGACATTTACTATATGTGTGACCCTGGGCCAATCACTTAACCACATTTCCCTTAGTTTCCTCATCTGTAAAATGGACTGGAGTATGAAATGGTAAACCACTTTGCGAGAAAACCCCAAATGGAGTCACTAAGAGACACAAACAAATCATTTTTCTTTTAATTTAGCATAAGACCGAATTAACTTTTTTGGCTTCGATATTACAATTTTGAGTCACATTGAGTTCATGGTTTACCCAAAACCACAGATTGTTTTTATACAAGCTACTGTTTTAACCCTGCCTTCCCATCAGGAGTGTGATTTTTTTGAACTCAGATGTAAGAAAACATTTTTCCCCATTACATTTCATTCTATTTCAACTGGCCCAATGTTCTAACCTGTCAAGATCTTTCTGGATTCTCTCATCCCATATATTAACTACTCTCGCTTAGTTTTCTCATCAGTAAAATAAGCAGTGGATAGAACACCAGGTGTGGAGTCTCAGTAAGACTCACCTCGTTAAGTTCAAATCTGGCCTCAGACACTTATTAGTTGTGTGACCCTGATTAAGTCACTTTGCCCTGTTTGCCTCCGTTTCCTCTTCTATCAAATGAACTTGAGAACCACTCTAGCATGTTTGCCAAGAAAATCCTAAATGAAGAGTTGGACATGACTGAATAACGACAACAAAGATCCCTTTCTGATTCTAAATCTGTGATCCCTTGTTCGTCTAAATTTTGTGCTCTGTATATTTGGTAAGCTATCTGTGCCTTTAAGTTAGCTATAAAAATGTTAAAGGCCATAAAGATGATTACTGCTCCCTGAAGCACCGCAATGGAGACATCTGAAGTGCCCACTGGTGCAGAAATCAGGGAAGGGATAAGTTACTGTGGACTGGGATGAAACAGAACATTTAAGATCAGAGAACATCAGCCTCAATGGAATTTAGAGGATACCTACTTCAACCCCCTGATCTTACAAAGAAAGAAACTGAGGCCCAGAGAAAGGAAGTGCCTTATCCAAAGTCACATTCTGGAACAGACAGAAATTGAAGGATAAGGAAAATTTCTGATAGTCAGAAAGGAGAGGAAAAACGTTCCTTGGGGAAAGAGTTATGAAAAGGTGAAGAATGAAGGATGTATTTTGATGATGTTCAGTCATTTCAGTTCATATCTGACTCTCGGTGACTACATTTGGGGTTTTCTTGGCAAAGATATTGGAGTGGTTTGCAATTTCCTTCTCCAGCTCATTTTACAGATGAGGAAACTGAGGTAAACAAGTAAAAGTGATTTGCCCAAGGTCACATAGCTAGTAAGTGTCTGATGCTGGGTTTGGAGTTAGGTCCAGCACTCTATCCCCTGCACCATCTAGCGGCCCTTCTTTTAGAGATAGTAAGAAATAAATATTTTTATAATCCAATTTCTTTTTCATATTTATCTGATTAAAAAACTTTTATCATTACTTAAACTTTTAGGAAAACAATACTCTGTATCAGGAAAAACAAAAACAAACCTTTTTTAAGCATCTTTTTCAAGGGTCTAACCTGTTTCTAACTCTAAGTCAAAGTTTGGGAGTGGAACTCTGTTCTTCTAGAGGAAAGCATTAGGTGTATAGGCAAAGGCTAGAGATCCTTGATTAATCCACTTGAGAGCAGTATTCCTTTTTCCTAAGACTTTATTAGATAAGAGTAATGATCAGCCTAAGGGAAGGAAAAAGTCTTGGATTAATACAGCTAATAGAAATATCTCCTGGGTTCACTTCTGATCATACTGAAAGAAGCCTTAGAGGAAATAGACGTGGTAATAGGTTTTTGCTGACTTTTTTCTTCTTTTAATTTCGAATTCTTTTTTTAAAGATGGAAAGGAGAAGGAAAGGGGGGAGGGGAACGAAGGAGGGAAGGAAAAAAGGAATTTTTATGTTATATGCTACATACTGTTCTAGGCCTTTACAAATATCTCATTTGATCATGATGACTCTTAGGAAAGACGAAAGGGGGTACAATAAAGTTGGAAATCAGGGTGAAGTTAAAACAAAAGACATTTTAAAAATCTGTATTTCAAAAGAATTGAATCGCTATAGGAAAGTGAAACTCTAATGTGTGTGACATTTTAAGTGACTAATGTTCTGCAAAACATTAGCTGAACTTTCATCTGATTTCTGTAACTAGGTTTTATCTCACTGAGAAATTTTGTGGCTTTGAGAATGCTGTAAATTGTAAGTAGCTCACAAATTCCTCATCAGAGAGGGACTTTTGAATGCAATATGAATTTCTGCCCATTTGGTTTCTTTCTCTAAGCAGAGATGTATAATTAGAATAGTTTAATGAACAAAATTATTTTTGTTAGGTTTATGCCCAAAATACAAAACATGGCTTTTTTTCTCCTTAGACATAATAGTGTTTGTTTATTTATTAAAAGTCTATTGTTTTAAGCATTTCTTTTTGTTGGGGAAATAAATAATTGTCCCATATCTGCTTTATATCTTACATGGAATACCTTTCTATTTCTTATTTTGGGAGACTCTAGATGTGAAATCAAACTCTAAGCTATAAACAAATTTTCCTGGATTACTGGGGTGGGGCATAAAAAAACAAAGAGTACAAGAAAAAAAAAAAGATCCTAAATGCTATTAATTAGAGGCTAGGCAGCTAGGTGACTCAGTGGATAGAACCCTAGGCCTAGAGTCAGGAAAACTCATCTTCTTGCATTCAAATCTGGCCTCAGACACTTACTGGCTGTATGACCTTGGGCAAGTCACTTAACCCTGCTTGCTTGAGTTTTCTCACCTGTAAAATGAGCCTGAGAAAGAAATGGCAAACCACTCCAGGATCTTTACCAAAAAATCCCAAATAGGGTCATGAAGAGCCAGACATGACTGAAAAACGTGTTGACAGCAACAACAATCAGATTCATAGGAGAGAATCCACAGAAGTGATTCATATAAATCCCTTGTGTGGATCCAGAAATGGGTCTCTTTGTGGAAAGAGTGGGAGAGAGGATGGAGCACCAGAGCCCCTTGAGTCATAATTGATAGATCCCTGATTACATGCAATGTTGAGCAAACTATGTCTCCTCTTTGGCCCTAAATTCCCTCTCTTGTACAGGATTTATGATTAATGTGAAGGCCCTCCAGACTCTAACATTCTGTGATTCTATGTCTGGGCTCATTCCCAACAGCTCCTAGGAAGTAGACTTAGGTGCTGCGGCTAGCAAGTCTGGGCCTAGTTACCAGCTGAGTGAAATAAAAGGAGAGAGAGAGAAAGAGAGAGAGAGAGAGAGAGAGAGAGAGAGAGAGAGAGAGAGAGAGAGAGAGCTC
>JAQQSW010012389.1:0-12537 GCA_028646575.1 Pseudocheirus occidentalis | reverse complement strand
CTATTTTTTCATTTCTTTGTAACTGTTTAATAGTATCTTGGTTTTTCATAAGGTCATTAGCTTCCACTTGCTCCACTCTAATTCTGAAGGAATTATTCTCTTTAGAATGCTTTTGAGATTCTTTTTCCATCTGGGAAATTTGACATTTTAAGGCATTCTTCTCTTCATTGGCTTTCTGGGCCTCTTTTGCCATTTGAGTTAATCTATTTTTTAAAGTGTTGTTTTCTTCAGTCACGTTGTTGACTCTCTTTTCATAATTTTCTCACATCATTCTAATTTCTCTTCTCAATTTTTCCTCCACTTCTCTTATTTGTTTTTCAAAGTCCTTTTTCAATTGATGTATAGCTTCTAGGCATTCATCTTGGAAGCATTTTGGTGTGGGAGTTCTGACTGTGTTGTCTTCCTCCCATTCCTTTCTTTGATCCTTTTTGTCCACAAAAAAGGATTCTACAGTTTTATTGCTGTTCTTATTTTGCTTCCTTTTCCTCAAGTTGGTCAGTCAATTAATTGGTTGTTCTTTATTTTTTTCAGCTTTGTGGAACTCTGCTTCCAGGGGAGAAAGTTCCAAATTGCTGGGGTTTTCCCACCTGCTGGAGCTATTAGGGGGGTGTTGCAGTCCCCCAGTTTTGGCTTGCTGAAAGTGCACCCCAGGACCACCACTCAAGACCATGATCTGGATCCAGGCCACTCACCGCAAGAGCACTTGGGGCTGATCAATCAATTCAGCCCTGCTGTGGGGTCCACAGGCCAGGGGCTCTGAAGCAGCCCAGTGGGGGCAGCCGCAGGTTACAGCAGTTCCTGCCCTTCCCCCACTGCTTCCTTGCCCTGGGGGCAGATTGGCTGAACTGCTTTTCTTACCCCAAATTAAGTTTAAAAGTTTCACTTTCACTGACCTTCTGTAATTCTGGCTTGCTAGATGTGAAGATCCCTCCAGGTGCAGTAGATCTTCTCTGAAGTAGACTCAAGCTGCGGGCTTGGGAGGCTCCACTCCTCCCCATCGCCCTGGGGCCTGGCCATGGTTGTGGTTTTCAGGCTAGGCTGGTCTTGGCTCCCAGCCTGCTAACCTGAGTGATGAGCCCCTCCTGCTGAGCTAACTTTGTCTAATCCTTGTTTTTCATGCCTTACTAGATGTGGAGTAGCTGGAGGTGAGTTAGATCTCTCTTGTAGACTGGCTGCAGCTTGGCTCCACTCCACCAGCCACGCTGAGGCCTGGCCACGGTTTTGGTTTCTGGCTGGTCTGGCCTCGGCTTCTGGCCCACCGCGATGAGCCCCAGCTGCTGAGCTGCCTTCAGCAAGAGATGTGTTCTGTATTTTTGTGAGTTTGAGAATCCTAGATTTTGTTTAAGGTCATATTTTATGGGTATATTGGGTGGCTGGGTGGGAGCTGCAGATCCTTGCTGCTTCTGTGCTGCCATCTTGGCTCTGCCCCACCCCCCCAGCTTATCTTTATATAAAATGTGAGAGGTTGGTCTATGCCTTGTTCCCACCACTGCTTTCTAGTTTTCCCACCATTTTTTTTGTCAAATACTGATTCCTCCCTCCTCCCACCCCCCAGTAGTTGAATAGACTACTGTGCTCATTTGCTTCTATTCTCTTCCATTAATCATCTACTTTATTGCTTAGCCAGTACCAAATTCTTTCAATGATTACCAGTTTTTAATACACCTTGAAATCTGGTTCTGCCAGGCCCTTTATTTTACATTTTTTTCCATTGATTCCCTTGATATTTTTGACCTTTTGTTCTCCTAGACAAATTTTGTTATTATTTTTCCTATTTCTATAAAGTATTTTTTTTGTGCTGAGTGCATTTTAAAAATCAATTAATTTCTTTTGTTACATTTCAGTTTCTGACTTGTCTCCCTCCCTCCCTCCCCACACTGCACCAGAAAAGGCCACCATTCCATACATGTTTATGAATACATGGAAACCTGTCCCATGTGTACTTATATTTATGAGTTCTTCCCCTGGATATAGTTAGCATCTTCCTTCATAGGACTGCTAGAGTTGATTTGAGTATTTATGGTACCCACAATAACTTGGTTGTTTCCAATTATTCTTCAAACAATATTTCTGTTACTGTATACAATGTTTTCTTGTTTCTGCTTACTTCTAAAATCAACCAGCTCATCATTTCTCCCAGTGCAATAGTATTCCATCACAGTCACATACCACAAATTATTTAGCTATTCTCCAAATGATGGGCATCCCCTCAATTTCAATTCTTTGCCACCATAGAACTGATATAAATATTTTACAACATATAGGTTTAAAAATTTCCCCTTATCCCCTTGGGAAACAGACCAAATACTGGTATTTCTGGGTCAAAGGGTAAATACAGTTTTGTAATTCTTTGGGTAGAATTCACGATTGCTCTCCAAAATAGTTTGGATCAGTTCACCACTCCACCAACAGGCACTGTTGTCCCAATTTCCCCACATCCCTTCCAATCATTGTCATTTTCCCTTTCTATCATTTTAGACACTCTGATAAGGTGTGAGATGATGTCTCAGAGTTGTTTTAATTTGCATTTTTCTAACCAGTAATGATATAGAGCATTTTTTCATATAATATATAGTTTTGATTTCTTTATCAAAAACCTGTTTATATCCTTTGATCTATAAAGCAACCATTATGTATTTTTATTGATATAAAACTGAATAAACAAATTAATTTAGGTAGTTGTGTCATTTTTATTATATTGACTCAATCTACCCATGAGTAATATTCTCTACTTATTAAGACCTGTCTTTCTTTGTGTGAAAGAATGTTTTGTAATTGTATTCCCATGGTTACAATACATGGTTATGGTATGTCTTGGCAGGTAGATTCCAAAGTATTCCATATTATCTGAGTTATTTTAAAAGCAAGTTTTCTTTCTATCTCTTCCTGCTGGGTTTTATGGGTAATATATGGAAATGCTAATGATTTGTGTGAGTTTGTTTTATATCCTGCAAGTTTGCTAACATCATTAATTATTGCAACTAGTTTTTTAGTTGACTCAGGTTATCTAAACAAGCTTTCATGTCATCTGCAAAAAGGGGGTCTTCATTGTCTATGCTTATTCCTTCAATGCTTTTTTCTTGTCTTATCACTATAGCTAGCATTTCTAGAACAATTTTGAATAGAAATGGTGACAGTGAGTTGTTGTTTTTGTAGACTCCTGAAGCTTCCTGCTCTCAGGTTTTTCTCCCTCAGTTACTAATGCAGGATACAGGGCTGCTAAAGTCACCAATGGGAAGTCTAAACCTTCCAACCTGTCAAAGGTCACAAAGGTTCTCCCTCTCCTCATCGTCATCATTGTCATCCTTCTTCTCCTCTTCCTTCTCTTCCTCCTCCTCCTCCTCCTCCTCCTCCTTCTCTTCCTCTTGCTCCTCCTCCTCCTCTTCTTCCTCCTCCTTCTCAATGTAGGGGAGAGGAAAGAGACTCCTTTAGTGCTCCCTGCCTCCATAGTCCTTGCTGCTTTATGGTTACAGGATCAAGGATCTGACTCATTCCATCACTCTCAAAGCTGATACTAAATGCTCCTCTTGGAATCTTGTTCTTTTGACATCATAGGCCCAGAGGTATGCCTGATTCCTTTGACGAATTCCAATAACTTAGTCACCTGAGGTCATCTAAGAGTTGGAAGCACTTTCCTCCTCACCTTATTTAAAGACTTGTTCACGCCTAGTTTACACCTTTGATTGATTGGCTCAATCAGGTGCCTAAGAGCTAGTCATGTTCATTTTACTCCTTTGATTGATCTGATTCTATAACTCCATTGAGCGAGTGTTCTCACCTGATAAATGTATCAGGATGTAAAACATCTTGTTTTTACATTAATTTAGCTGATGGATGTCTGCATTCCTCTTACCCTCATCAATTTCACAATTCTTAAATCTGCCTAGCAACCTGTTACCACATCAGCCCTTCTTGCTATGTCTCTTGTCCCAGAGGGAACTTTCGTATTTTTCTTTCCAAAGAGAGGGGAAGTGACCCATTCAAATGAGCAATTTGGTGTGTGGGATGGAGAAGCAGATCCCCCTCCTCAGTACCTGGGTGTTAGTTCTCTTCTTGTTCCATGGAAAAGGAAGGAGCAGAGGATGCCTGAGTGAGCCACTCTGGCTTCTTCTGATCTATACAAGGCTTCTGCTTTGAAAGAAAGGCAGTCTTGTCTTTATAAAGGGCTACCTAAACTAGCCTAACAAAATATTTGTGTACTAGACCTTTGAAGGCATTGCTTTAAGAAGGAAATACAACTGTTGGTAATTAACATAGCAGATACTTACCCATTTGATTAATAAGAGCATCCTGAGCCCTGGGCAGTTGAGTTGACTTTTGTCTTACCACTGATCATTGATAACTTTGGACAAAAGAGTGAGGCTGATGATGGTGCAACTCTGGCTCAATTATATCCAATTTGTGGCCCAAGTCAAGACATCATCCTCATGATACCATTGATACTCTTTGAGAATGAAAGGTGAACAGCAAAGAGAAAACAAAAAAAAATGGTTAGAAAGACTTTATTAAGTCCCTACTATCTTGGATCTGGTTGCATGGGGGCTGTAGATTTGTAGACAAGAAAAAAAAAGCTTCTAGCTTCAAGGAGTTTACATTCTGTTTGTATGCAATGGATATTTGAGGAACTAAAAAGTTATGGTTCTCTTAAATACTGTAAACATTATTTTGCTATCTTTTTACTCCAGTCAGTTTTGCAGTTAATGGATTATAAACTTTCAGTTCATTTCTGCAGTTCTGAAAAATTCTGACTTAGAGGAGAAATCAAATGTAGGAAACATTGGATGTGGTCAGATTCGTCAGCACTAATAATGTACCAGAGAGTATATTTTGTCTCATGTGTTTAATTGTGTACTAAGGGATAGAGACTAGACCTCTGCTTTTACTGACATAGGGAATTCTCATGCAAGGAAACTCCTTTTACTAGTGCAGGTTGGAATTTTCTTGGCAACTTGAAGTTTGAGAAAGTTGCTTGCACTCCTGGGAGGTTAAGGATCTGTGTCTTGGCATCTATAGCCAGCCATGGAACTGGAATGCCTATTATCTCTCTGTCTACTATGTCATGCTGATTGATGCTTTGTCTACATAAGCATATTCAGATACATATACACACTTTCATATATGTTGTTCAACCAAAAGAGGACCAATCTCACCCAAAGGGATATTCCCCGAAGTCTGTAGGGAGGCAAACTGGAAATCCAGCATGTTGAGAAGCCAATTTCCCCTACGTTCTGTAAGAAAGTTTTCCTCTTTTTCCAACTTGAAGTTGTTCATAAAGGAGGTTGGAAATCAGGTCTGCCTTCCTTCTCTCTGTGTGCATGGCTAAGCCACGATCTGTTGAGTAGCCTTGGATATAATTGAAGATGCCCTTAGAGGTTTCTGCAGTCAGCATGGAGGCACCCATGAATAATAACATCCAGAAGACCCATCCTCAATAGCAAATCCCTCTTCCATTTAGATGCAGAAGAGAAAGGCATCAGTGACAATCATTTTTCATGGGCACCTATCTTCCAGTTTGAAATTGTGCTTGAATTTGATCAAGCAATACATCAACGAGAGTTTATTAGGCACCAATATGGGCTAAGTAGTGTAGCAGGAGGTGGGAGTACGAAGACAAAACCTAAAACAATCCCTGATGTCATGGAGCTGACACCTCAAGGTTAGCTCTGGAGATGCATCTACCAAGTAATCTTGTGGTCTTCCAACACATGGGGAGGGGCCATGCATGGAATCTGCTCTCTCCTTGTTTGGGTAAACCTCTCAGCGCTCATTCCAGGGGGTTGTTTGGGCATACACAAAGGAGCATGTGTGCTGCAAGATACAAGAAGGAACATTCAGGTTGTAGATAAAAGAGGAAGAGGAGATGCTTGGCTATATGTGGGAACTGCCCACAGGGGAAACACATGACCCCTCCAGGGAGCCACAATACAATAAGGAATCAGTGCCAGATGGAGATGGAGAAAAGGTGACAGAAACACAAAAGAGAGGATCATGAAGAACAGGGAACAAGACAGCCACTGAAGAGATTAGGCACAGAGCCAGAGTGAGGAAGAGAAAACCCATGAAGCTTGTCCTTGATGGCACTGGTGAGGTCGGTCCCAGAACCAGAAACTGTTAGAGCGAAGGACTAATATGGCTCCAAAAGAAACATGGTGCCAACCACAAGGAAGGCTTACCTGATGACCTCCAGAAATGAGAGGGGATAGGGCATCATCCTATTTTGTATTGTTTTGGAGTTTAGTACTCTGCCCTCTCTTTTCTATGTTTTGCTATTCTGAGGGCTGGCAGGAGAGTCAAGGACCCTTTGGGGAGAGCAAAGTCATCTGATATTGATGTCTCCATTATTTATCTAAATAGAAGCATGAGCCAGAGATTAGGAGAGATTTGCAATTCTGCTTTTTAAGAGCTCCCAGAACCATTTTCCTTGTGTCAGGTCTGAGGCTCAGTTATTATACAGGTAAGAGGTGCATGAGAAATAGCTTGTTTTAGAAGAAATTTTTTAGGATACAGTTTGCTCTAGTAACTAAAAAAGTTTTTCTTTTCTTGGTAATAGGGATGAAAATTGGACTTGTCGTTTCATTCATAATAGGATGTTACCATATGAAGAAATTGCCTCCATTCGTGCGAGTTGAGATCTTCTCTGCAAGTTATAAAGGGTTACCTAGAACAGCTAGAGGCTAAAGGACTTCCCTTGGTTCACAGAACAAATATATGTTAGACCTGAACTCAGGTCTCCTCTTCCTCTTGGAATCTCTCCCTAGCTTCCCTTAAGCCTTGGTGCTGGTGCCATTCCAGTACATTGTACAAAGTAGTTGCATAGGCAACGTTTCATAAATTAGACTTATAGGGATGAGAGGAAGTGGAAATGGCTCTAACCAAAACCACATGCTTCTACTCAGTAGGAGCTCTTATTCTCCATACCTCCAATATGGGTGATTATGAAGCTGTGGCTGTATGAATTAAATAGCCTATGAAGACTTGTTTCCTTGTAATATTTTAATCAGATTCCCTCTTTATATATGTGCCATATCTTTCTCATGAAAATTGGATGGATTTAAGACAATAGACATATAAGTCAGTAATAGCAAATGTGTGCTGATCACATGAAGAGGGCAATAACAAAACCTATGCTTTTCTAATCTTTTGGATTCTTGTGATTATTGAATTCCTCAAAATTTGTCACTGCCTCCAGTATGGATTGGATGCCCTTGGTTAGGTGCAGCCACTCTTGTAAATTTCATCTTAAATGCCATTTCCACTTCCTCTCATCCCTATAAGTCTAATTTATGAAACGTTGCCTATGCAACTACTTTGTACAATGTACTGGAATGGCACCAGCACCAAGGCTTAAGGGAAGCTAGGGAGAGATTCCAAGAGGAAGAGGGCATAAAGGAGTATACCCCAGCTGGAGCAGAGGAAACACAGAGCTCAGAGATTAGTGAGTAGCCCAGTTTGGCTGGGGCATCAAGTGCATGAAGAGAACTTGTTCACAATGTGTGCAAAGGTAAACTGGGACTGGATGACTAGAGAATTTGATTTCCAGCCTGAGGAGTCTGTTTTATCTGAAAGGTAATAGGGTATCCCTGAAGTTTCTTCATCCAGGAAGAAGATTGACATTTATTAAGTGTCTACAATGTGTTGGGAACTCCACTAAGCACATTACAAATGTTATGTCATTAGATCTTCACAACAACCCTTTGAGGTAGGTGCTATTACTGTGCCCATTATACGACTGAGGAAACTGAGGGAGACAGAGGCTAAGTGACATGCCTTATACAACTAGTCAGTATCTGGGTTCAAATATGAACTCAGATCTTCTTGACTCTAGGTCTGGTCACTTAGTTGCCTTAGTAAGAGATGGACATGATATTTCTGCTTTAGGAAATCCTCTATGTGGAGGCTGGTTTGGAAAGAGAAAGACTGGAGGCAGAGGAACCAATCTGGAAGCTTTTGCCAAGAATCCAAGTGAGCCCAGAAGAGGGCCTGAACTAGAGCAGTGGCTGTATGATGGAGAGAAGGGGGCAAGATTTGGCTACTGACTGGATGTGGACAATGAGGCAAAGGGGAGATGGGAGACTCAGTTCAAAGTTGTGAACCAAGTGTGCGATTGGAAGGATGGTTTTCTCAACAAAGAGAGAAGTTTGTAGAAGGGATGAGTTTAGAGGAGGAAGATAATGAGCTCAGTTTGAGGCATTAATTTGAATTGCCTAACAGGAGATCTTTTTGGAGAAAGGCAATTGGTGATTCAGAGTGATACCTGGGAGAGAGGCATGGATGGGAAATTTACTATAGATAGTAAAACCTATAGATATTCATTGAACTCATGGGTTTAGTTGGCCTTGGGACCAATAAGCATTTTTCTTTGAGGCTTTGCTTGTAGCTGTTTTCATATTGTTGTCTACTTCTAAGTTTATGTACAGGTCTTTCCTGCCACCATAGTAGCTGTTTATGGGTAAGTTTTTGTTGTTGTTGTTTGCTCATTTTTCCAGATAATTTCTTGGCTTTGAAATTTATGTTAAAGTTGGGTTCTGCTCACCTAGGTGTGGGGAGGCACTGTCCCAAGCTTCAGGCCTTTTCATGCTGTTGTTTTAAGAGCTAGTTCTGGGGGTCTTCAAGTGTTTGATGCTTCCGAGGTGGTGTGATCTGGGGAGAGGTGTGGTTACTGCTTCCCTGGTCTGTGCTATGGTCTTTACCTAGGAAGGGCTGCTGGTTTACTGAGACCACAAGTGCTAGTATTTTCTTTGTCTTGGACCCTGCTCCCTTGTGACCAATCCCCAGTCAGTCTTTCTGCCCTGGATCTGCAAATCAGAACTGTTTATGGGCAAGAGAACTGCCAATGAGTGACAGTTGTGCCCAGTGCCAGCAAAGGGTACCTTGTAATCTCTTTCTGACCAGTTGTCTAACCCCCTCTCTGGCTCTGGGCTAAGAGCTCCTGAAGCTGCTGCTGTGCCTCCAAGGACCACTGCTGGGGCTCCTCCTATGTTCTGGGCTTTTACCCACCCTGGTGATGCAGACTTCTCTTTCAAACCTAAGTTGTCTTAGGCTGGAAAAATGTCTCCATCTGACCCTTTTATGACTCTGCCACGCCAAAATTTGATTTGAAAAGTTATTTTAAATTTGTTTGGAGGGGAATGTTGGGAGAGCTCACCTAAATCCTGATTCATACTCCACCATCCTGGCTCTGTCTTTAAAAAATTTTTAGATTAGGTCTCCATTTCTCACCCTGATTGGAAGTGCAGCAACACTCAATAGAACCAAACTCGGGACTGATTGGCACAGAAGCTTTGACCTGCTCTATTTTCTGAAGTTGGGCCAATGCGTCCTTCCTTTGGCAGTCTGATGATTCTCCCTCCCCTTCTCCACTCCCCACTTTCATTGCTGGAGGTTTACCATCTTTATTTCATCTGCTATCACTATGTCTTTGAAATGACTGCTCCTACTACCTACAGTACTCTTTCTCTCTGTCTCTTTCTATCTCTCTCTGTCTCTCTCTCTGTGTCTCTCTGTGTCTCTGTGTCTCTCTCTCTGTCTCTGTCTGTCTGTTTGTCTCTCTCTCTCTCCCTCTCCCTCCCCTCCTCTCCTTCCCTCCCTCCCTTTTCATCTCTGTCTCTGTCTATCTCTTCCTCTTGGAATCCTTAGTCCCCTGCTAGGCTCAGATAAAATTTCACTTCCTACGAAAGACCCTTAGCTGTTAGTATTCTTCTCCCCTCATGCCCCTCTCCCCAATTTCTCTGTATTTACTTTATATTCTAGTTTGTTTGTTTTTTTAGCTATGTGCTCTATTCCCACTAGTAGAATGTAAAGTCTCTCTCCCAACAAAAGTGACTCTCTATTTACTTTGTGATTTGTCATTATTTACCTGTGTGTTTCTCAGCAGTAGAATTTAACATCCTTGAATGCAGAGCTGTTGCATCTTTGTGGCCCCAGGTACTGTGTTAGTCATAGAGCTACTTAATAAATGCTTGTTTAATCAACTTTAAGTCAAATCTGTACAATTATATGTGAATATATATCTAGGTAAGTGGAAGTGGAATTGATAGTCATAGCTACTTCATGGACAAAATGCATGGTTTGTTGGTGTTCATAAAAGGCCAGCATTCAGGTGGGTAGGGGACCGAGAGTGGTGCTGTATGTGTCTGTCTTTATACCCATTTTCTTTTCCAAAGGATTTGCAGCCTCTTACAAGATAATAAGAACAGCCATTATAGTCCAATGGAAAGAGGACTAGTTGTCAGAACACAGGAAATGGGATTATATCTTGCTTGGACAATTACAATTTACATAACCTTGGATGTCTCACAGTCTCCTTGAACCTCAACCTCTTCCTCTCAAATGAGGGGGTTGTGCTAAGTGACCTCTGAACTCCCTTCTAGCCTTCCATTCATGATCTGCTGATTCAATATGGTGCCTGAAGATTTTCAAAGCATATTATCAATACACTAGATTTCCTTGGATCCTCACAACAACTGTGCAAGTGATTCTAACCATCATTTGTAAAGGAAAAAGGGAAAGGAGATGCTTCCAGTCACCTGACAAAAAAGACTCCAACTCTTGAAATGCAGCCTCAGATTTGGTTGTGTGTATTCCTGCAAGGGCAGCAAAGAAAGCATCCCATTCAGCAACATTGTTTTCATCTTCCACCCAGGAAAAGCATGCCTACTATGGTGTCTGCAGGGCCCCACCTTCTCTAGGTGGGTCAGCGCTAGCATTAGGCTTATTAAGGGCAGAGGCTGGTGGCATAGTGGTGAGAGAGTGCTGGGCTCAGTCAGGAAGATCTGAGCCCAAGTATGGCTTAGCTGAGAGACCCTGGGCATGCTCTTCAACACTCTCAGCCTCCATTTCTCATTTATGTGATGGAGATGGCAATAGCACCTGTCACCAACTCCTGGGGTAGTTGTGATGATAAAATGAGGTAGTATTTATGAAGCACTTTGCAAATATTATATCACTGTCAGGCATCACCGCTACCAGCACCATCACCATCACTGCTACCCCCATCACCACCACTACCACCACCACCACCATCACCATCATCATCATCACCATCATCATCATCATCATCACCACCACCACCACCATCATCATCATCACCACCATCATCATCATCATCATCATCATCACCATCACCATCATCATCATCATCATCACCATCACCACCATCATCACCATCATCACCATCATCATCATCATCACCACCACCACCATCATCATCATCATCATCATCATCATCATCATCATCACCTTTTCATCAGGATGCTTCTTTTCTTTTTTTCCCTTGTGGCTGCATCTCTGATCCCATCACTACCTGTTTCAGTCATTCACAGATCTACTGTTTCTCTCCATGGCAGCAGGAGCTCAGTCCTGACTCCTGCTGCTCCTAGGCTAGGAACAGATTAGAGAGACTCTGGTCTGTTTATTTCTGTCTCTACCTACCCTACCTTCCCACAGCCCTACTCTAAGTTTGCTTGTAAAGCATGCAGCAAAGCATTGTAGTTCTTACCTAGCTGTTCCATTTAATATTGGGCATTAATGGGGAGCCAGAACATTAGTTGGTGCTTCACTAATACCTAGCTATGAAGCACCCAGTTCAAGTCCTACCCCTAACACTTGCCAGCTGTGCCACCACAGAGCAGTCTCTTCATTTCTTTCAGGCTCAGTTTCCTCATTGGCAAAATGAAGAAGAAAGCACCTCCTTCCCAGGGCTGTTGTGATGACTACATGAGGTAGCCCGTGTTAACCATTTTGCAAACCTTCAAGCATTATATAAAGTATTAGACCTTCTCTTCTCCACCTCAGCTCCCTTTTTGACTTGTACCATTGGTTCTCCGTGCATTTTATAGTCTTTTTCACATGGTATGTGTGGGTACACATGTATAAAAATACATACATACATGCACATTTTACTAGAGTAAGCTTAAGTGTAGCTTAATCTAGGGGCTGACTGATAAAGTAGAAAAAAGCAGAGTCAAAGCTCTTCATGTTCGTGCCAAGACTCTTCCAGTTTGGAATGCATTGAGAATTGGGACATTATGCTTAGAAGTTGGAAACTGAGATTTTGTCATCACTCTCCTTGGAATAGAAACCCAGATCAAAGTAATTATCACCAATTTGAAGCCTGTGCGCAGAAATAAAGCCTGAGTGTCCAAAATCAGACACATTAGGTTCAGCCGTTAAGAAGTAAGTGTTCCTATTAGCTCCTCTTGCATCAACAGTCTCAGAGGCAATTGGCATCGAGAAAAATGCAATGACTATGAGAGGTGTGTCTTATTAAACAAACAGGTAACGCTTTTTCTCAGTTCCTCTACCCTGCTGGGATGCCTCACCCTAGCCCCTCATTATGGAGGAATCAACTGAAAGTGTCCCAACCCTGGGCCCTTGGGTAAACATGACAACCAGAAGACCCCCAAGCAGCCAACAAAGGTGCTCTTTCCAGCAGGACCTTTGGTATTGGCAGTCACCCAGGAAGCTCAAGATAGAGCATCTACTAAGATTGTCACAGTTCCAAGAGGATAAATCAAGAGAGACAGAGACAGAGAGAGA
>JAQQSW010012386.1:0-12538 GCA_028646575.1 Pseudocheirus occidentalis | reverse complement strand
ATCTGTACCTTATAATCACAGAGACAATACTCTCATGATCCGACACCTACTATCAGATGAAGAATCTGAACCCAGATTGTCTTCCTAACCCCAAGGCCTTCTACCCTACATGCCAAATTGATTCCCCTAAAGTATAGGGGTGACCATGTAACTCTTGCTTAAAAAACTTCAGCGATAAAAAGTCCTGTTTGCCATTTAAAACACTGCTTTATGCCAAGCTTTCTGTCTTAGATAGTCTTGGGCACTTATCTATTATTATTATTTTTTTTTTTTTTGCTTTTTGGAGGGCAGTTGGGGTTAAATGACTTGCCCAAGGTCACACGGCTAGTTTTTTTTGTGTGTTCTGAGGCCGGATTTGAACTCAGGTACTCCTGACTCCAGGGCTGGTGCTCTGTTCACTGCGCCACCTAGCCGCCCCTACTTATCTATTATTATAATCTAACTATAATAAATATTTGGGATCAGCCTCACTTTCTTCCTCCAGAGTCATCAAAGTTCAGTGGCAAGACAAAAGTCAAGACTACCGGCAATGGCCCAGGGTGCAGTGGCTGCTGCCCTTGGCCTTTCTAAATTAGGTCTTTCTCAATTGTCTCAGTTTGCAGAGGCAACATTCATTCAGTGACTAAGGGTTAGGTAAGAACTGAGACAAAAGATGGCCCAATTTACCATCATGAAATGATCAATCTGAGGGGAAAGCCCTTAGAATTTCTGGTCAGAATTGAAAACAATTGCAATTTACACTCATTCTAAATCTAATCCATCAAAAACTAAAAGATGAGCCACAAAGCCTTGGGTTGGTCATTCAATGTGAGTCAGATTTTGGTTTAAAGGCATAGTCAAGTAGCTCCTAAAAGCCTGTTTTTCATAACTATATTTCAAGAAATCATAAGTAAAAACCTACACAGGCCAAAAAATTGTCCCAGCTTTTGGAAAAAGAGAAAAAAAATTAATTTCTTTCTAAAATTTTATTTACTTATTTTTAGTTTTTAACATTCGCTTTTATAAGACTCAGTTCTAAAATTTTCCCCCTTCCTGCCCTTCCCCATCCGCAAGACAGGATGTAATCTGATAGAGTCTCTACCTATACAATCACATTAAACATATTTCTACATTAGTCATGTTGTAAAGCAGAATCAAAACCAGAGGAGGAAAGCAAGAGAAAGAAAAAACAAAAAAAGGAGCAAAAATAGTATGCTTCAATTTGCATTCAGACACCATAGTTCTTTCCCTGGGTATAAACAGCATTTTCCATCTTTAGATCAATACATTGCTAAGAAAGAGCTAAGTCTATCAAAGTTGATCCTCCTACAACAGTGCTATTACTGTGTTCAATGCTCTCCTGATTCTGCTCACTTCACTCAGCATCAGTTCATATAAGTCTATCCAGGTTTTTCTGAAATTCACCTGCTCATGATTTCTAATGGAACAATAGTATTCCATTACATTCACATACCACAGCTTGTTCAGCCATTCCCCAATTGATGGACATCCTCTTAATTTCCAATTCTTTGCTACAACAAAAAGAACTGCTGTAAATATTTTTGTACATATGGGTCCTTTTTCCATTTTTATAATCTCTTCAGGAATACAGAATTTTAATATTTTTTTAAAATCTAAGTCCCACCCAAAGACCCCAGTTTTTGGGATAAGAATACACTATTTGACAAAAACTGCTGGGAAAAATGGAACATAGCGTGGCAGAAATTGGGCAGAGACCAATATCTAACACCGTGCACCAAAATAAAGTTGAAATGGGTGCATGATCTAGGTATAAAGGTTGATATCGTAAACAATCTGGGAGAGTAAGGGATTGTTTACCTGTCAGATCTATGGATCGGGAAGACTTCATGACAAAACAAGAGTTAGAGAGCATTACAAAATGCAAAATGGGTAATTTTGATTATATCAAATTGAAAAGCTTCTGTACAAACAAAGCCAATGTTACCAAAAGGGAAGTGGGAAAACTGGAAAAGAATTTTTACAACCAGTGTCTCTGATAAAGGCCTCATTTCTTAAATATACAAAGAACCGAGTCAAATCTATAAGAATACAAGCCACTCCCCAGTTAATAAATGGTCAAAGGATATGAACAGGAGGTTCTCAGAAGATGAAATTAAAGACATCTATAAGCATATGGAAAAATGTTCCAAATCACTAGTGATTAGAGAAACACAAATCAAAACAACTCTGAGGTACCACACCTCACCAGCCAGACTTGCTAAGATGACAAAACAGCAAAATGATCAATGCTGGAGAGGATGTGGAAAAATTGGAGCACTCATGCATTGCTGGTGGAGCTGTGAACTGATACAACCATTCTGGAGAACAAGCTGGAACTATGCCCCAAAGGCTATAAATAAGTGCATACCCTTTGACCCAGCAATACCATTTCTAGGGTTATATCCCAAAGAGATCAGAGAAGTGGGAAGAAGACCCGTATGCACAAAAATATTTATAGCGGCTCTTTTTGTGGTGGCAAAAAATTGGAAAACAAGGGGATGCCCATCAGTTGAGAAACAGCTGAACAAGTTGTGGTACATGAATGTAATGGAATACTACTGTGCTGTGAGAAATGAGGAGCAGAAGGACTTCATAATGACCTAGAGAACATATATAAACTGATGCTGAGCAAGAAGAGCAGAACCAGGAGAAATTTGTACCCAATCACAGACACACCGTATGTGTGACGACTAACTTCAATAAACTGGGCTCCTCTCAGCAAAACAAGATTATAAGACAACTCCGAAAGACTCATGATTGAAGATGTGAAGTCTGAGCACAGATTGAAACAAACTACTTGCTCTGTTTCTTCTTCTTGTTTTGTTCTGTTTCTCTTTCCCACTGATCATTCCATCAGTTACAATCTTCTTTACAACCTGATTAATGATTAATGGGAACATATTTGTAGATTCTGTATCCAAGTGCATGCTGCCATGATGGGGGAGGAAGGAAGAAGGGGGAGAAAATCTGAAACTCAAGGGACTGTGGAACTGAATGGCGTAAACTAAAAGTAAATAAACCAAAAAAAAAAAAAATCTAGGTCCCAAACCCCAAAATGACTTACAAAATCTAAAATCTAAGCAACCGAAAATTGTTAGTGGTGTTCATCTTTCACTCTGGAAGACCAATGATACCATGAAGGTGATGTCTTGATCTGCCTATGAATTGGATCTAAGTGAGGCAAAGCTATGCAGCAAAGCTGTGCAGCAATAGGGAGCCAATAAAAATTCTGAGCTCTAAAAAGGGAAAACAATTGCCTTTGAAAAATCTAATGATGACGTGTAGAGTGCATCAGGGCTGAGAGACCAGTTTGGTTACTATTCAAATAATATGGGTATGCAATAGGGGGGTTGGGGGAGAAAAAGAATGGAAGGGAGAGGAGAGAGGACAGACAATTAAGCTAAGGAGGGGATTGGCAATTTTCAGAAGTTGCCAAATTTTGGATTCCTGTTCTTTTTGGTGTGTGCTAGAGGAAGAGAAAAAAAGAGAGCCAGAAGAGCCAATTGGCAAACTGAAGATCTTCCCTGTTCCACACATTATACATCTACACCAGTTAAGACAATCATCTGGTTGGAAAAATTTATCTTAAAATACAAGTACCTCCTGGGAAGGCATAAAGGGAGAAACCATAGGTTTTAATGACAATGGAGAAAAGGAGGCAAAAATCATAAATGATTTAGAAGTTTAAAAGTCCAGAAAGAGAAAATGGTGTTGCCATTAACAGGCATAGAAAATTCAGGAGAGTAAGCAGCCTTACAAGATGTAAAATGTCGTCCACGTGGAGATCTAAATTCTTAACAAGTCACTTCACAGGGACAGCTAGGTGGCGCAGTGAATAGAGCACCGGCCCTGGAGTCAGGAGTACCTGAGTTCAAAACCGGCCTCAGACACTTAACACAAAAACTAGCCATGTGACCTTGGGCAAGTCACTTAACCCCAACTGCCCTCCAAAAAAAAAAAAAACACAAGTCACTTCACGGCTCTGTGACTCAGTTTCCTCATCTATAAAACTGGAATAATAATACTTAACCTCACTAAGTTAAGATTCATAAAATGCTTGGAAAGCAATTTGGAAATATGCAATTAAGTGAATAAAATGCCCATACCTTTTTGACCAAGAGGTTCCTCTATACCAAAGAGGCCATTGAGAAGAAGGCCTCATATTAACCATCAAAATATTTATAGCAACACTTTTTGTTGGAGTAAATAACTGTAGATACCCATCTAATTTAGAATGTAATGGATTATTACTGTACGGTAAGAAAAGACAAACACTCAACACAGAGAAGCATGAGATGTACGTGAACTGACACAGGGAAGCAGAGCCAAGAAAACAGCACACACACTGACCACAACAATGTAAACGGCAAGAAAAGCTACACAACACTCAAAGGGACTGCTGCAAAATCCAAAATGGAAGCAGGACTTCGAAGGAGAGAAATGAGAAAACACCCACACCTCACCCTCTGTAAAATCAAAAGAATTATCAATGTGTCAGCTGTGTATCTTTTCAGAGTTATGGTCCATTTTTTTCCTCTCTTCTGCTTTTTTTGTCTTTAGAAAATATTACTGGGTGTTTAGGTGACACCGTGAATATATTGAGCACCGGCCTGGGAGTCAGGAGGACCCGAGTTCAAATCTGCCCTCAGATACTTAACGATGACTAGCCCCATGACCTTGGGCAAGTCACTTAACCCCAACTGCCCTGCCTTCCCCCCTCCAAGAAGCAAAAAAATAATAATAATAAATTACTTGTATGAAATAGTTCTCTAGCAGGATAATACATATTGGAGGAAACTGTGATGTTTTTTAAAAAAAGGATATCAATGAAACTTAGTTTTTAAAACATTCATAAAATTTTCCTTACAAGGATTATCTAAAATGATTTAATCCTGAAGATAAAGTGCAAGTATCCAAGGAAGAACTGAGAAATCAAGGACAGCAAAAGTCAGATGTACAGCTGACAGAGTGGTACCCAACTCTTCATGACCCTGTGGATCATGGAGCGCACCAATACCGTCCATGGAGTTTTCTTCGCAGAGATGCTGGAGCGGTTGGCCATTTCCTTCTCCAGCTCATTTGACAGATGAGGAAACTGAGGCAAATTGGGTTAAGTGACTTGCCCAGGATCACACAACTCGTGTCTGAGGCCACGTCTGAACTCAGCTCTTCCTGACTCCAGGACCAGGGCTCTATCCACTGAACCACCTAGCTATTCCAAGGAGTCAGAAAGAGTTAAAATATACCATCAACCACTTGCTAGCTCTGCGGCTATGGGCAAGTCACTTAACCTCTCTCTACCTGACTTCTCACCTGTAAAGTGAAGATAATCATAGCACCTACCTCCCAGGTTTGTTGCGGGGATAAGAAGATATCCATAAAGCATTTTACAAAGCTCCAATTACTATGTAAGTGCCATTATTATTAATATCATTATCATTATTATAGCAGTAGTATACTGAGCTTTATGAGGAAGAAAGTGTACAGAGCACAGAACAAAGGCTAAGGAACACATCCTGGGAAATCCCCCAGAGCTCATGGTAAAGGGAAGGAAGAACCTCTCTAGAACATGAAAAAGCAATTATGGGAGAAATAGCAGAGTTTGATGTCATGGAAACCAAGGTTTCAAGGAATCTGAGAAGGTAAGAGGTGGGAGGAACACCAGAAAACACCTAATCCAACACATATCTGACTTAATTCTACAATATCTATGACAAGTGGTCATCAGCCGGTCAATAAACACTTATTAAGCGCCTTTTGTTATTCGGTCATGCAGGACTCTCTATGACCCCATTTGGGGTTTTCTTGACAAAAATATTAGAATGGTTTGCCGGTTCATTTGACAAGTGAGGAAACTGAGGCAAACAGGGTTAAGTGATTTGCCCAGGATCACACAGCTAATGAATGTGGGGTTAAATTTGAACTCAGGTCTTCCTTACTCCAGGCCCAGTACTACCTATCCACTAAGCCACCTAGCTGCCCCTTCTATGTGCTAAGGTATACAAAGAAAGTCAAAAGACAAGGAACTCATTCTTTAAAGGGACCAAGATATCACCTTCATGATGTCACTGGATCTCTTTGAGAATGAAGGACAAACAACAATAATTTAAAGGGATAACACAACACAAAAAAGATGCTGAAGAAGCAGAGGAAGAAGAGGGTACCTGGAGTGGTGCACAGTGAAAAAGGATCCAAGAAGAGTCTCTCAAAGACAAGACCCATTATGGCTCAAAAAGTGTCCTTTGCTGGGGTCTGAGAGGGTAGGAAATCACTTTCTCTGTATCCCTCTGATCACTTAAGTCTGATCATTTGGGGGCAGTCACCTTAAAATGGAGGAAGCAATCCCAAGGGGACAGCATTGGCTCATGGAAGTAACTACTCATTAACCAGCCAAAGAATTTCCCAGGATGCTTTTTCATTAATGGGAGGCTACTCAGTGCATTCTCCCGACTCCTGGCTTGTTCCCACTTTTCATGGCAAAGGCTATCCTGGCACATGGCCACACAGCTAGGCTGCTGCGACAGAAAGGGATCAGCACATGGGATGCAGTTAATCGGTCTTGTAATCCCTAGTAATTTTAACCTGAGTAGTTTGGGCCAGACCAAACGGAGAGGAAGGTGAAAGGAAGGAATGGCGATTAGGCACTCCAGGGCCCAGGCCAAAAATTTGCATTATCTGCATTATCAAACAGGAGAAACAGTCACTATTAAATCCACCCTTTTCCAATCAGATTGCGGGAGGGTTCAAAGGGCCTTTTAATAGTCTGAATCAGTGGGGTCAAGCTTACCTAGACATGGGAGGAGCATACAAGGATCTGTTGGGACAGCATTATGACTTAGTTTTGGTTTGTTTTGGGGTTTTTTTTTGCTTTTTGGAGGGCAATGGAGGTTAAGTGACTTGCCCAAAGTCACAGGACTAGTGTGTCCTGTCTGAGCTGCATTTGAACTCGGGTCCCCCTGACTCCAGGGCCAGTGCTCTATTCACAGCGCCACCTAGCTGCCCCTGTGACTTAGTTTTTAATGAAAGATTATTTATGTTTTATTATATTTTTATTCACTTGTTAAATATTTCCTAATCACATTTTATTCTAGTTCAGGCCACACCTGGACATGTAGAGGGCTTCCAGCCCTGAGGGTAGTAAAACCAAGGTGATAGTGTTACTCTACACTCAGTCCCCTTCAGATCAGAAGGCTACACATCTATACTGCGAGGTCCCAGGGCAAAGAGTCCGGTGTAGACTTTACATAATAGCTGCTAGCATTTGCAAAGCATTTTAATACGACCTCATTTTATCCTCACTAGAACCCTAGGAGGTTGGTGCTATTATTTTCACTCCTCTTTCACTTATGAGGGCACTGAGTTAGACAGAGGTTACAAGACTTGCCCAAGGTCACATCTACTGCCCAAGGCCAGATGAGAATTCCCGGGCTGGCATTCCATCTACTGTCTCCGAAGACAAGAAAGCCAAGACAGCAAAATGCTCCTAAGCAATGAATGATGCTCCTCCCTCCTCACCTCCCAATTCATCCATCCAAGCCCCGGGCACAGTCACTACCAGCCTTCAGGACCATCAAGGGGAAGCTCAATGTAAGTGGTACAGTGGATGTGGTAGCTGGGCCTGGAGTCAGCAACCCCCAAATTCAAGTCCAGCATCGGCTGCTTCCTAGCTCAGAGACCCTGGCCAAGTCACTTAACCTGTGTCAGTTTCCTCAACTATAACACAGGGTTCACAACACAACAGCACCTTCTTCCCAGGGCTGTCATGAAAATCAAAGGAGATGACAAGTATAAACTGCTTGGCTGATGATGCCCCCCCTTTCCTTCCTTCCAAACCCCCAGGGGTCAGAGCCCGTGTCTCAGGGAGGCTCCAGGCGCCCCCAGATGCGCCGCTTTTGTACCTTTTCTCCTGTTCATCCGAATACCGCATGCAGACCCCCTCTCTTCTGTCACTTACCTTCCGGTGGGAGGTTTTGGTCCCTAAGGTGCACATCTCTCTGGCGGCGGGGCTGCCAGGCAGGGAGGGGCTTTCTAAGCGAGAGACAAGGCCTCCGGTCCTCCGGATTAGCGGGGTGCGGCGGCCAGCCCCACCCCCACCTGAGGAATCAGAACAGTTGGGTTGGCGGGGAGGGCCGGAGACCTTCCATCCCGGTAAGTACTGGGGGGTCACCTCTTCCTTTCCAAGGGCCTCCGGGGGCCTGCGGGGCCCTCTCCCAGGGGCAGGCTTGCCCTTGCCCGGCCGCCTGGGGCCGGGAGGAGGGGGATGGCTGGCCTCCGAAGAGGCTGGGGAAGCCCTGGGGGAAGGGGAGGGAGACGGGGAGGAGGAGGAGGAGGAGCAGGAGGAGGAAGCGGCGGCGGCGGCGGCGGCCCGGGGCTCGGGCTCCCTGCAGCTGCGCTTGCTGGGGAAGCCATCAGAGCCGCTGCCCCACTGGTACTTGACCTTGCGCAGCCGCTCGGACGCCATGGGCACCTGCAAGTTTAACGCGGGACCAACAGGTTAGCCCCGGCCCAGGCCCCAGGAAGCCGCGCAAGTGCGACCCCTGCCCGGCGGCCCGAGGACGGGCCCGGGCTGCGGGAGTTCGCCGGGAGCGACGTCGAGCCCGGCTCCGCCCCCGAGAGCCTCCGCGACCCCGAGTGGAGTCGGCCCCGCGGGCCGGAGAGGGGTCGGGGGAGACCGCCGGCGAGCCCCGGGGGAGGAGCCGGCGAGGTGCGCCCGGGGACCCCGCCTCCCACGCTCCCGTCAGGGCCCCGCGCGCCCGAGCCCGCGCCTCCCGCGCCTCCCCCGCCGCCCCGCGTGGCCGGGCCCGCGCATGGCCATGTCGAGGCTCTGCATCCACGCCCCCAAGGCCGCGCTCCGAGCGCGCTCTGGCCATTCCCGTCCTTCTTTCTCCTCTCCCCTAGTCCGCCTTTCCTTCCCCACTTCCCTCGCCTTTCCTCTTTCCTCTTCTCCGCTTCCCTCGCCCCCTCCTCCCTCCGAGACCCTCCTCCCTCCCGCGTTCCCCCCGCTCTCACGGCTCTGCAGCACCGACCCCAGAAAACAAACCTACTCAGGCCCTCAGGCCTGCCCCAGATTCAGCCCGGAGGGGCGGGACCCGCGAGGAGGCCAGGGAGTCTCTCGCCCGATGATTGGCTGACGCGGGGAAAGTGAGATACCGAGGAAGGAAGACCCTGGAGAGGAGCTGGGGGACCTGTCCAGGGCATCCCCTCCCAGGAAGGGCGTCCGGTGCGGTGCAGCCTTCAGCCAACCCCGACCCCGAGCCCGCTTGGCTGCCCCCCTTCCCCACGCTGCGCCGCCGCATCTTCGGCCCCTCCCCCGCCCCGCTTTGCTTCCTTCTGCAGACGCCCCCCCCCCCCCAGCTGGCCGGCAACGTCACCGGAGCCCTGCAGCAGCCATTTGTAAACTACCCACTGTGCATTGTAGCCCCAAAGATGACAGTCAATGTCTTGAGAGGTTATATTCTGGACAGAAACCCCCCAAATTTACAAAGAAGGAAACAAGACCCAGATAAGTGAAAGGATCACGTGGGTCAGGGGACCGGGGGAATTGGAGAGCTGAGATTTGAACCGAGGCCCTGATGATGAGGTGCAGGCTCTGGGAGCCCCCTTGAGCTCTCCTTGAATCTTTGAGTTGCAGGCTCTGGGAGCCCCCTTGAAGTCTGATTGAATCTTCCAGCTTGATGAGGCATTTGCAGAGGCCATAAGTATTTCATTGTGGCTGGGCCCAAACCTCTGTTACTAGCCTGGCCCTCCATTGTCCATCTGCTTCCCAACCTGGAGCCCATCAAAATATCAATCTGCTCTTGCACTGACCTAATCAATTGGGAAGATTCAATCAGACTTTAAGGGGTTTCCCAGAGCCTGCACCTCGAAGATTCAAGGAGAGCTCAAGGGGGGTCCCAGAGCCTACACCTCATCACTTGAGTCCTCCCTGCAACAATGCCTTTCATCTAATCCCTTGCTCTTCTTCCCATTCCCTGCAATCTATTTCCTCTAAGTTTTACCCAAGGGAAAGCCCCTCCTTCAATTGCTTCCACCCCCTTGAAATTGGGGGAATTTTCTTACCTGTCCCTATCCAACTTCTCTGGCACCTTCAATACATCCTCATTCCCAACTCCTTTTCTGAATCAAGCAGACCACCTCCTGGGGGTCCCACTTTCCCTTAGGACCTATGCTAGTCCAAATGATTCACAATTCCAAGAAGAATTAGGGGTGGATTGCTTTCATGAGTAAATGAGTCCCTGCAAGCATGATTCTGCTTACCTTTTAGAAGGTGCTCTGAAGTTTTCCAGACGCTCAGGTATATAGACCCTCATTCCTGGGGTGTCTTCTCATTTTTATTTACTCCTATTCCAATCAGTATCAAAACAAAGGATGGTGACAACTCCAAATTTACACCTTTTCGGGAAGATTGGAGCCTCGGTTGGAGGCAGGTGAAGGAGGGGGGTTTCCACCTTGTTGCTCTAGGTATATGCCAAAGTACTTCACTTATTAACCACTAAGGCAAACCATACTTCCTGGCAGCTAACAAGGTGCACTTAATTATTGTTTGTTAAATTTAATGTGCATTTTGACAGGGGCCTTCCAAAGACAGTGCCTCGGTCCGGGGTTGAAGAACTTTTTCATCTGATCATATAAAATCTTCCATCAGTCCTCTGCTTCATAAACCAGGGATAATGGGTTTATATGTAATTTTACCTGATGAAAAAGATTCTCTATGTGACAATTATAGTTCATAGGAGGGTTGGTAGACCCAAAATCAAGCAATAAACATTTAGTATTTACCTTGTGTCAGGGACTTTGCAAAGTGCAGGGGATACAAGGAAAAAATTAAAATGGTCCCTGCCTTCAAGAAGCTTGCATTCTAATAGGAGAGACAACATGAGCATAAATACAGGATACATACAGAGTATATACAAGGCGACCTTAGAGGAGAAGGCATCAGTGGCTGGGGGGATGGAGGGAGAAGGTAGCATTTGAACTGAGTCTTGAAGAAATGTTAATAGGCAGAGGTGACTGAGGGGAATATTTCAGGAATGAATACAGAGGTACCCAAAGGTACAGAGATTAGAGGTGGGTCATGCTTTGTGTGTAAGGAATAGCAAATAGGTCTGTGACTGGACTGTACAGGGCATGGAAGGGAATAAAGTGCAAGAATACTAAGAAGGTAGAAAGAGACCAGGTGGGATGGCTAGGTGGCACAGTGAATAGAGCACCGGCCCTGGAGTCAGGAGGACCTGACTTCAAATCTGGCCTCAGACACTTAACACTTACTAGGAGTGTGACCTTGGGCAAGTCACAACCCCAATTGCCCTGCCTTCCCCCTCCAAAAAGCAAAGGAAGGAAGGAAGGAAGAAAGGAAAGAAAGAAAAAAAAGAAAGAAAGAAACCAGATGAGTAAGAACTTTGTATATAAAAGAGGACCTTATATTTGCTCAGAGAGGTAAAAGGAAGCCCCTGGGATTCACTGAGTGGGGGGTGACGTGATCAAACCTATACTTTAGGAAAATCACTTTGCAAACTGTAAGGAATGGATTAGAGGGTTCCAACAGAGTTAGAAGTTGGGTTAAGGTTGAGACAGAGGAAACCAATTAGATCCATACCCTCCCTCCCCCCCAAAAAAAAGAGGAAAAGGATCTAAACATACAAACTAAGCATAGCAGCTCTTTTCATGATAGCCAAAAACTCGGGAGAGTGGCTGACAAAATTGGCTTAACAAATTGTGAAATATAAATGTAATGCAATTATATTCCATTACTGGAGCTCAGAAGAGAAACTAGTATAATAGATCTGTGTGTAGCAGCAGCAAAGAAATGATCATTGAACCCGCAGGAGCTGATCACCGAGTAAGATAATCTCGAGAGAAAAGCAAAGAAGGCTCAGGATAGGGCCTACGATGTTCACCTACAATGAGTGAGCGTGACACGGATAAAAAACCAACAAAGTCGATGGGTGGGAGAAATCACAACAGAAACTAATGCAGTGAAAACCCGTACTGGAGAGTCTACCCAGTAGGAAAGGGTGGTCAGCGGGGTCAAAGGCTACAAAGGAGTCAAGAAGGACTGAGAAAAGATCAGTAGAATCAACAATTAAGAAACCATTGGTAACTCTGGAGAGCAGTTTCAAATGAATGGTGGAAAGAACTTCAGAGGCCATTTAATTCAATCACTTTCATTTCACAGATGAGGAAAAGGAGGTCCAATGATTTGCCTAAGGTCACATAGGTAGTAAGTATTGGAGGTAAGATTTGAACCCAGATATTACAACCCCAAAGCTGAGGCTCTTTCCATTGTTTTAGGTTAAGCAAACAAACTAATTTTTTGTCTGAATTTATGTGTCTGCTGCTGATACAAGAAAACAACATCAATCAATCAGATTTATTAAGTGTGGGTGGCTAGATAGTACAGTGAATAGAGGACTGGGCCTGGAATCAGGAGGACCTGAGTTCAAATCCAGCCTCAGACACAACACTTACTAGCTGTATGACCTTGGGCAAGTCACTTATCACCAATTGCCTTGCCTTCCCCCCTCCAAAAAAAAAAAAA
>JAQQSW010012385.1:0-12538 GCA_028646575.1 Pseudocheirus occidentalis | reverse complement strand
TAATAAGATTGACCTCCCTTCCAAAAAATAGATTGAAAACAAAACCTAATTGAGATTATCCATACCAACAGGAGAGGAATTTTAATTAAGAAGATGGAATTTATGGTGGTGGATCACTGTAAAACGGAAGCAGGTTTGGTTTGGGTGTCATGGTGGGTACTTATTGATATCCAAAGCAAATTATGAAAACAGTAAACTGTTGGGGAACATGGAAGGGAGCTGCCAAGAGGTAAGAGAAGTAGGAAAGCTTCAGATACAAACCTTTTCTGTTTTTCAAATTTGTCTTTGGCCCTTACAGGAGAAATTCTATATATGTCACTGAAAACCATTACAATTTGTCTTTGTATGAGTGCCATTGGTTGCCAAGACTGGTTAGAAAAATTCTTGGATACTGAATGTGAGATTCATAATATTTTCTTGTAGGGAATAAAAATTGTAGTTTCTCTAAAAATATTGGTATCTCTTGTTTTTATATGGCTTACATTTCCTTCTGTATTCTTCCCTCTTTTCCCAAATAACTATCCCATATAACCAGATTTTTAAAGAAAAAAGAGGATGAATGAAAAAATTCAATGAAACATTCACATACTGAAAAAAATTCTGAACATATATTGTTCTATACCCAACCTCATACCTCTGCAAAGGAGTTGGGAGAGGTTTTTTTTCTAATATTTCTCCTTTGGGTCCTTGATTTTTCTTTTCTTTTAATTAATTTTTTTTAATCAACAAAAGTCTCCTTTCTTTGCCTTCCTTCTCCCCCCAACTGAGAATGTAAGAAAAACAAAATTTCTGTTATAATCTGAGTGAGGGACATTAAAAGCTCCTGCTACCATTGCATTATACTTTCTATATCTTTTAATTCAATTTTTTCTCTTTCCAAATTTAGTTATTAAAGCAATTGCAGCATATACTTCTAATATTAATATTCATTGTGCACAATTCCTTTCAGCATGATGTAATTTCCTCATTTACCTCTATATTGTGAATATTTGTTTTTGCTTTTTTTGATAGCATGATTACACGTATGAGCAAGCACCCTAGCATACCCAGGATGGCTGCTAGCACAGGTTTTTAGATCTGCTTTTCTAAAGGAAAGCAACTCAAAATGAGTTAACAATCTTACTTTAATCAATCAAACATATGTCCTTTACTTTCAGAGGGAAAAGTCAATACCTTGAATTCCAGAGAATACAAACAGAAGTTACAAGCAGACAGAGAAACAGATGAGCAGAAGGGCTTCCAGCCATCTAACCATTAAATCCATACCTGGTCAGTTACCAGAGAGGAAAGCACCAACATTTGGATTTTCAAAGCTAGGGGGCTCAATGGCTTCCCAGAGTGTCATCTGGCCAAATCACACAACTCTTTCCAAAGTGAGCCCCAAAGCAAAAACTCACAGGAGGGTATATATTGCCTTCTCCTGGATCAGAGAATGTCACAACCCTCTTGACCAACTGTTCTATCACAAACTAATAAGGTGTGGGCATTCCTGAAGAGCAAGTCTCCCGCCACAGGCTCCATGTGACCACATTCAGCCTATTAGGGGGAAGAGTATATTTTCAAATCAGGGAAGCTTCTTAGAGCCACTTAAGCCTATCAAAGGGCCTAGGGGCAGGGAAGATCTTCAGATTCCTATCACACTGCAACTCCTGGATTTTTTTTATTTGCCTGATACATAGTAATTTTTGTTCTAGGTATGAATTTTTATTTTGGGTATTCCTTTCTTCTTAGATGGTACTTTTTAAAGTAATAGATTGTATAATTTTGCTTTCTTATGCAGTCACTATGTTTCATTTCATTGTTTAATCTATTCACATTTAATGTTATAATAGGTTAATGTTTTCCTCCATTTGTCTCACAAGTATTTCTTTGTTTTGAGTGAGGAATATTAAAATTCATCTTCCACTTTAAAAACATTCTTTGTCCCTATATTTTTTTCATAATTTATTTTAAGGCAACTTTATATCAGGCACTGTGTTAAATATTTTCTAAATATTAATGACCCTGTGATGTAGGTGCTATTATTATTCCCATTTTAAATTTGAGAAAACTGAGGCATGCAGAGGTTAAGTGAATTGCCTAGAGTCACTCAGCTAATAAAAGATTTATCTTAGATTCAAACTCAACTCTTCTTGATGCCAGGCCTAGTACTATCCACGGTGCCAACTTGCTGCCTCTAGTCTTCGTAATATTTCCCATTTATCTCCAAATTGCTTCTCTGCATCTATGCTTGATATGTATGAGTTTTTCTAGCATCCTTCTATGTATGAGTTTCTCGAGCGTGTCCAATTTTTTTTTCTTGAGGCAGGATTTTCTCTACCAGTCTCTTAGAGAAAGAGATTGCCTTGGGCACAAAATTGCTAAAGCTTAGACCCATTGCAAGGTTCCCATCCCCTTTATACAATATAGTTTTTAACTCATGCTAATGTTCTTTTGTTTCACCCCTCTCAATGATTCAAGTTCTCCCCTTTTCCTTCTCTCCTATTTCAGTCTTTCCCTTTGCCTCCTTACCTATTATTCTCTTGTGGCTTCTTTCCCCACCTCTGTTGAGATACTTCAGGATTTATTTTCCTTTCAGTGGCTACTATTGACTCAATTAGGAATATGACACATTCCACTTTCTCTTCTACTTCCCAGGTTCCCATTTTTTCAGTTTATTTCTACAAAATGCTTTGTTTAGTGATTGGGCGGTTTATTTAATGGTGTTTCAGGCACGTGGTTTTGTTGTCCCTTCTAATTTTTAACTTTTTACTTTCATTTTCATTCCATTGTGTGCTTTTAAATGGGAATCTCCTAATCATTTTCATGTTTTTTTTAAAGCCATAGAAATCTTTTTTCTAGTTTTTTCTCGCTTCTTCTCCTTTATTAGTCTCTTAAGATTGAATAATTTATTCCTTTACTTATCAATTCCTTGATAATTGAGTTCATTTACCTTTCTTGATTTTCCATTGATTGATCTATTTTCAAGTCGAATAACTGTTCATGCTTTTTACAGAATGCTTCAAATGTCTCTCTTTCAAAATTGATCTTTTTTCATTGATTACACTTAGATTTTCAGGGAATGCCATTTTGATTGCATCTTAAGCTTCTTTGCTTTTCGGAATATAGTATTACTTCTGTGGTTTCTAATGGGAGCAAAATAGTATTGTGTTACCTAAATCTGAAGGACTTTCCCTTCATACTTGCAGAATTTGTTGTTTATCACTGGAATTGTTAGGTCCCTCAATTTTAAAATTCTCTTGTTGAACTCTGATGCTCCAGACAGGGCAAGGTTCCGCACTCTTTCACCTTCCTGTCCTCCACAAGTGACTAGTCAGGGTTTAAGTCTGCTACATGTTGCCCCAAAATGATGTAGTGAGGGCAGGGGCAGGCTGTATGCCAGGCAGAGATAGGAAGTTGCAGAACAATGCTGGTTGGGTTGCAAAATGAAAGCCTATGAGTCTCTTAGTATACCTTGCCCCAGAATATGGAGGCTTTTTGGGAGAGGGTGGCAGTGGTTCTGAGTGGGCACCTTAGAACTTAATATTCTCCACTGATAACTCCTAAGGCTATTAGTTTTCATAACTCTGTTATGTTTCTTAGTTTCTTGGCTTATAAAAGCAGCTGTAAAATTCCTCTGCCTCTAGAACATAATTCCTTCTTTTCAAAAAAGGAGTTAGTGGAGATGGAGAGAATGTCTAGTCTTCCATCTTTTTAGCCACCAGTAATTGGATTTTTTATATAAAAGATTTTATTTGGGGGGAAGGATCTGTATAAGGTTAGCTCCTTGCCAGCAGGTCTATTTCATACTGTCCAGTTCCTGATTTTCATCATTTTACTTATTCAAGGCTACGTTGAAAAATCCTTTATTTTATTTCTTGTCACCTTTACCTTCTTATCTGATGATTTCCACAGTAGAGGCTGCATTGATAATATTGGCTATTGCCTCAGGTAGGTAGTGGGAGACAGCTATTGCCTTCAATAGCTGGTACTAAGAAAATTTGCCTGACAATCATACCCATATGATCAGCCTCTGCCGGATACCCAACACTGGACTGGATCCAATATGACCACCAAGTAGGGTACTTCATGTATTTTTTTAAAATATTAAGACTTCTTTCAATGTAGAAGTTGCAGAAAGTCACATCTGTGCTTGATTTAAGGGCAAAATTCCTAACAGAAATATCCAAAAATGAAATGGGCTGCCTTAGGAAATTGTAAGGTTCTTCTTCACTAGAGGTCTTCACATAAAGAGTAAGTGATCAGTTGTAGGATTTATCTAGAAGAGGTTCTTGTTTAGACACAGGCTACACTAAATGACTCACTAGGATCCTACTATTTTGTGATTCTGTGATCAAATAGTAGAAGAAATCTTTATTATCTTTACTTTGGTAAGCACAAAATATGCCTGAATATGGGCATGAAACTGCTCCTTTTTTAGGTTCCCTAAACCCCTCCTAATTTTATTTCTATACTCAACATCACATAGCCACATGGTTAATTAATTAGTCTCTGCTCTTATGTATTCACTTTGACTCTGTTTAAAATGGTCATTGCTCAAAACTCTGTCCTCAAAAATCTCTACTTATGTCTGCTTGTTCTCTCAGAATAATATATTATTCTTTAGAGGCAAAGTTTTTTTCAGTGACTGGGCACTACAGCTCTTTTGAGAATAATCTAATAAAGAAAATGCCTGTATGCTTCATTTCGTAAACATATTATTACACCACCACACAAATTGGGTTGGATGTTCTATTTTTGACATACATCTCTGTTGATGCTATTGTTCTCATCCTTGAAATTAATCAACTGCTCCACTTCAAAATAAATGAATGAACATACAAATGAAAGAACAAATGAATGAGTGAAAAAAATGAATTTATATGTAGCATTTACTGTGTGACATATAGTAGGCTAAATACTGAGACACAACTAGAAAATCAAGAGAATCTATGATCTCAAAGAGCTCACTTTCTAATTGGGTCAAACACATAAAGGAAGGTTCAGTTGCTGGGAAAATAGAAGGGTTCGGTTCTTTTAAGGAAACATCTGTAGTGTGGGCTACTGTAGTATGAATAACTGTAGTATCTAATAACCATATATTACTTTGGTGTTTTGGCAAGTCAGATGGCAGTGCCTGTGGGTCTGAAGAGCATAGTGGCAGGACACCAGGGATTCCCCTTCTTAATAGAAGATTATAGTTGGGAATTTCTTGATCATCCAAAAGGTGTGAATAGTTGTGTGTGGGAAGCAAGGCTGGATGATGGGCATACCACCATGGGGGAGGGTAGACTGGGTATTAATTGTTGGAGCTGAACAGGGACTTTGGGTTTGCTGAGAAGGGAGGGGATACAGGATATCCAGTTGAGAGAGAGTATGAGCATTGGTAGGAATGTTAAGTGGGAAGGGCTTCCCACGTTGCCTTCTCCTCTTGGTCTTCCAAATAGGATCTGGTCTGCTCAATGGGATGTAGTAGGGGAAGAGATTATTTCTTACACCACCTACCCCTCAGGGATTTGTATGACTGACATTATAATTGACATTATCATTGGCAATGCAGTACTTTCTTCATCACCCACGAGAGGCTTAGTGGTGATTCATTTTTTCTAGAGTTATTTTCCCTTTAGAAACAAATAAACAAAAAACTCCTTCATTTTATTTATATACAGTGTCCCCAGGATCCCAAATACAGATTCTGGGATATAACTTCTAAATGCATTAATCTATAATAATTTGTGGTCAAGGCTTCATTTGAAACTCATAATTTTTAACACCAATGTCAACATGTCTCATTTTATAGTCTAGAAACTTGATGGCTGCTTCCTGTATTCTGAAGCTTGTAATGATCCCCAGAAGAAAACAATAAAGATTTATGAAAAGTTTGTGTGGGTTAGCAAAGGGACACCAGACATGTCAAATCAAATTACCAAGCATTTACTAAGTACCTAATATATGCTAGGTACTCTGCTATGCTCTAGAGTCGTGTGTAGTAGATTCAGAAGAAGGACTCAAATACATGGAATGTAGGTCTGTTTTCTAGCAACCATGTCAGGCAAAGAGCAGAGGGCATGTATTTTAGTTTCCACAGTAGACACTGTAGGCATTGATTAACGTCCCCAAATCAAATGAAATGCAATTTGATTAAATTTAACCAACTTTTATAAAACTGCTGCAGACTCTGGGCATTTTTATTCTCCCCCATGCATAGAATACTCTTCCTCCTCTCCACCTCCTGACTTCCTTGACTTTGTGTCCCAGATAATATCTCACCTTTTATGAGAAGTCTTTTATGATCCTGCTTAATGCTAAAACCTTGCCCCTATGAATTATCTCCAATTTATCCTGTCCGTATCTTGTTTGTACATAGTTGTTTTCATGTTGTTAGCCCCCTTAGACTGGAAGCTCCTTGAGAATGGGGGCTGTCTTTTGCCTTTCTTTGTAGCCCTAGCACTTGGTACTTGCCTGATTCATGGTAGACTCCTCCTAATAAATGCTTATTGATTGGCTGACTTACTGAGTGGAAACACTGTGTTTCCATGATTGAAATATAAAGACAGACACACAGACACACAGATACAGAGACACACACACACATATATATTCCCATTGCAGTATATCAGCCATGGGTTACCATCTTCCCTTAATATTTGCCTTCCCCATTTTTATGCAGTTGTTGCTCAGCACTGCTGGAATAAATCACACAATTGTCCCAACTTGGTTCAATATAAATATTTATTATCTAATCTCAGCTGGTCCCTCAGTGCTCCATAGCCCATTAGACCATAAGCTCCTTCAGGACAGGGGCTGTCTTTTGCCTCTTTTTGCGTCCCCAGAGCTTAGCACAATGCCTGCCACATGGAGAGAGCTTAACAAATGTTTATTGCTTGCTTATTTTATTCTTCCTTATTTGATTCTCTATCAAGTTCCCTGTAGTTTCTCTTTCAAATATTCCATTTCTCTCCTCTAGTCTTTTTCAGCTTACCTTTCCATCCTACTTTATTAAAAAATAATGTCCATCATTTTAACTTGTATTTTCTTCTTATCACATCCCTTAAACCTTTTAAGCATTATTCTCCATTGTTTCTTACTTCGCTCATGTCTCTGAAGATGAGACCCTTCTCTTTGTCATGCCATCTCCTCTACTTGTGTTTTGATCTCATCCCTCCCATTTATTCCTGAATCTTGCTAAGAGAATTATCTCTAATATTTCACTTTTCCCTCTAATATTTACTTTCTTCTTATCTACTGGCACCTTTGCTGTTGTCTTCAGAGATGTCATATTCTTCCCTATCCTTTAAAATAAAAACAAATTCAAACCCTTCATCTGACCTGTCATCTCTTAAAATTATTGTCCTGTATTTTTCATTTCTTTTATAGACAAACTCTTAGAAAAAGTCATCAGTATTTATTGCTCTATTTCCTTTCCTCCCACTCATTTTTCAACCTTTCCTAATCTGACTTCCAAGCTAACCTCACCACTCAACTAAAACTGCTCTCTCCAAAGATATCTTAGATGCTAAACTCAAAGACCAAAAGGTCTGTTTTCAAGTCTTCATAATTTGTGACCTCAGTGTGGCCTTAGATCACTTTCTCTTTGATACTTTCTCTGCCATGAATTTTTTGGATTTTTTTTCTCCATATTCTTCTGAGAATAATTTAATCAACTTTTGAGAATTTAATCATAAGTTTGAACACATGGTGTATTTTTTTGGCCACAGCAACTCTAAAACACCATATATAAACCAGATCACTCCCTCTTCCTCCATCATTGTCAAAACTTCTCTGAGATTGGTTTCAGAACATTTCCAGAATAGAAGGCATCATTTTCCCTCCAGACCATTTTCCCTCCATTCTAACTTTAAAAAAAATTCCGTTGAAGAGCACGATCATATTTCTAGTGACCCAAGTATAAAATAGTGACCCTTTCTTCTTCTTCTCCCTCTCCCTATCCCTCACCATCTCCCTCTCCTTTCCTCCTCCCCCCTCATTGACCAACAATAGGCAAAGTTGGATCTTGTATTCTCTACAGGGGTAGGGAACCTGCAGCCTTGATGCCACATGTGGCCTTCTTGGCCCTTGGGTGAAGCCTTTTGATTGAGTTCAATTTTTACAGAACAAATGCTTTTATTGAGGTGGTTTGTTCTGTGAAGTTTAGATTCAGTCAAAGGGCCACACTTGAGGACCTAGACAGTCATGTGTGTCCTTGAGGATGCAGGTTCCACAACCCTACTTACAATTGTGTGATGGTGAATATATAAAGCTTCTTTTGAAGCACCACTTGTGAAAACCCAGCTGTTCCCTAAGAATATCCTCTTGTTTGTACCTCCCCATGCCTCTGCATTTATTGTTCATTCATTATAAATATTTTGTACATGATTACAAGGGGTATCCCAAAAGTCTTAGTGCAGTTTTAAGCCATGAAGACTTAAAGTTGTATTAAACTTTTTGGAACAATCTGTAGAGGTAAATGACATCTCATTTGAAAGAATGTAAGCACCATGGAGAGCAGAGACGTTCAGGTTTACCTCAGCATCCCCAGTAGTTAGCATAATACTGGGACATTAGATGTTTAATAAATCTTGTTGATTAATCAATTCAAAGTCATGAAAATTATTAAAGAGAGTCATCAGGTTAATCTTGATATAAGAGCATTTAAAGAGGAATTTTGCTCTGCCAAAGGAAATGTTTGTTTGTTTTTATTTATCTATCCAAATGATGAGCAATAAGCATAATGTGATCCCATAATTTTTACATTGTTTAAACAATCATGTGATGGTAGAACTGTGAAGTTTGTTGTACAGCATTACTTGTGAAAGACTATATATTCCCTAGAAATACCATCTGACACACTCTCCACAGAGTGATGTGCTGTTAAGTAGGTAACAACTTGCTCTTCAAAAATGTACACATGACACGCTTTTTGTTTAATCTGAATTATTAACATTTCTCTATGCCTTTCTTATGTTTAAATAATCAAGAAAAAAACTAAATCCATCCCTCATTTGTGGTGTTTACTAATTCTGAAGTGTAAATGTTCAATCTAGACGTTTAACAACCAGGTCTGAAGAACACACTGAAACTTTTGGGACACTCTGCACAATAGATTTGTAGAGGCAGTATTCACAATAAAATTGCTGATCCTTGAAATGCTGAAATAGTTTTCATTTGAGCAGAGTAACAGAAAATTGTGGGGGATTTCAGAATACATGACTATTTTTTTATAGAGCTTGTGAAATCTCTATTTCAATTAAAATCATATCTCAAATTCAATGAAGATCTTAGTTTACCATGCCTGATTTTCTCCTTTTCATGAGACAGGTGATAGCAATCTGTTCTCATGCTACTGGAGGCAAAGAAACCTTCCTTCGAATCCTCCAGGTCTCCTGTTCCAGAAGAAATGTGGAGTTGGCTACCATCATAGGTGTATATGTTGGAACTCCTACATCTGGCACATGCTAATTATTCCCTGGTCCTCTGCTAGACTGGGCTAGAGCAACATGGTTTGCATATGAGAGAAAACAGTTCTTCCCTTTCACATGAACTTATTTGGAGTACTTACGCCCCTTGCCATGGGTTGGTGGGGCAGGAGGAAGAAAAGAAAAATCTACATAAGAAAAGTTTAGAACTTTCCCTGATGATATTTATGTGTTCTTTCTAAGAACTTTTGGAATGAACTTGAAACCAGCAGTCTCCTGGTCCCTTCAGGCCTTCCAAGTTTATATCTTAAAACCAAAACACCATATTATAATTAAGTTAACTTTTTAATTCAAACATGTCACAGGAATACTTTCAATTTTAATTATAATTTTGCCAGTCAATTTAAAGAATCTTCACAACTGACAACTATTTCAGGCGGTTGTGTGGTCCAGCTCCCTGTATTCAGGAAGGCCAATTACTCATGTTATATTAAAATTAAAAAAATTTTTTTTTGATTGACAACGGTTGACAGGTTTTATATGAGCTCATGCTGCAAATGCCAATCAGATTGTTGTCTCCAGACTTTGCTTCTGGGGAATAAAACATATCAAAGCTATTGAAGCTGTTCACCTTTCATAGTTGAAACTGAAACTTCAGCCTAAAGTATGAGGTGATCATGCTATGTAAGGGCAGCTGAGAGGCAGATGGAAAAGGTAATTGGAAATACCTTATTGAGTAGAGAACTGAACAGGAAAAGACAGTCACTCTGTATCCAATAAGTGTTCTTTACTGGGTGCTCAGCTGTTCAGTCACCTCATGAAGAAAATTAGCTTGTCTGATTCTTGTGGGTCAAACCAATGGGGGGAAATGTCTTTTGAAAGGCAAAAGTACATCAAAATGAAATATACCTAAGTACATTTCCATGTGATCTATCCTTGTCTCTGTCTCTCCCTGTCTCTGACTCTATCTCGTCTTTTGGTCCCCTTTCCTCCCTCTATTCTACCACCTTTTCATGTTAAATAATTCATTGATGTCTCTCCCTTCCAGTCCCTAGATCCTTTCTGTTAATTTCTTTCCCAGTTTCCAATTACTTCTTCACTTAGTTATTATTAAAACAGGAAATGGAGTGGTTATATTTAAATTCCTTTGTGGTTTTAGCTGTCAAGATAGGAAGGGCAGATTGTGTCTGAAATCTTGGCACTAAATTCCCAGTAAGCCTACAAACAACAGCCCTCTTGGCCTACACCCTAGCACCCTGACATTCCTCCTTTTCACATCTTCCCATAAAACATTTGAGTTAATAACATGCCACAGCATCTCTGGTTAAGGTACAACTCTAATCTTTATCAGGAATCAAAAGTTGAATATACAAATAATTAGGAGATAACTTTAAGCTACTATAACCCTAAGAGTTGCTACATTAGGTTTATCATCTGATGAGACAGATTGAGAAGGCCCCAGGTTCAAAATATTCTTCCATTTTAAATGTGGTTATGAAACACATGAACAGCTCATGATGACGCACTATTAGAGAACAAAAAACTCTAATTATGGTCTAGGGCTTCAGATCCCATACCTCAACCATAAAAGATTGGTTTCTCCTATGTGGTTTTCAGAGTTGTTCCTTGTCATTGCACCAGGACAGACAGGACACAAAGAAATGAAAGGACAAAGGTCAATCACAGATGTTTTTGAGAAAGTCTATTAGATCAATCAAAAGCAGCTTTTAATTGAATAAAAGAATGCAATTACAATGGGGTGTCAGTTATATCCATCTGAAGCAAAAGAGAGGGTAGTAGGTATGGGTAAAGACCTATTTTTTTCCCTTTGTTTTTCAGTCCTCTAAGCAAGTATCTGTGATTAAAAACAAAATAAAATAAACAAAACCCCCCACAAGCTTATACCTGGCTGCTTGTCCTTTAACTTTCTCTTCTGTAAATCTCCCTTGGAGGCCTGGGTTTGTAGACATCATTGTCACTGGTCACCAAATTCTTTCTGCTGATCCTTATGTTAGGATGAAGTCCCTCTACTTCCTCCTTCTCCATCTGTCCTCTCTCCTCTCTTCCTGTAGTGGTGAAAATCCCTCCCACTGGAGCTGATTTCATGTTAGCATCTCCTTTTTCCATCCTGGGAAAAAGAACAAAGCAAAAATAAAACCTCCGAGTATTTTTTTGTGATTTAAGGCCCCTGCCAGTGGCCAAGCAAACATTATCAGAAACATGAGGCTTTTAAAATAATGAGCACAGGAGACTTTAAGTCCTTTATTGTGACAAAATTAAATTCAACCCACTGGGAAACAACCAATTATGGTGCAACAAGCACAGATATCTTTTGACTGCTTACTATCCCTAAGGAAACTTCTTTTAATTGACTGCTAGGCTAGAATTCCATGGAAACATTAAAGGTGTGAATTATTTCCAGACCAAATGGCTCTTTATTTATGTCTCTTCCAGCTTATCCTTGAGAGATTCATATTTTGAACTCAAGATTGTGCAATTATATAATTAAATAGTGCTGTCGCTCTATTTTGGAGTATGCATGAGGGAAATGAACAGGTTGGTAGAAACTGGTGATTTCAGCTGGTCCTATTCCTACCTCTTCTGAGTCCATAGTATATCCCCAGTGTTTAGCACAGCAACTGGCACATTCGGTTGTTTTCTAGTTATGTCCAATTCTTCGTGATCTTATTTGGGGTTTTCTTGGCAAAAATACTGGAATGCTTTTCAATTTCCTTCTCCAGTTCATTTTACAGATGAGGAAACTGAAGAAAATAGGGTTAAATCATTTGTTTAAGGTCCATGCAAGTATCTGAGGTCAGATTTGAACTTAGCAAGATGAGTCTTTTTGACTGTAGGTCCAGCACTCTATCCACTGTACCACCTAGCTATCTATATCTATGTGTCTCTATATCCATCTCTCTGTCTCTATCTAGATATATATCCATCCCTTTATCTCTCTACCTGTATCTCTCTATCTCTAGTTTTATATATGTATATATACACACACATAAATATAGCCATACCAATCTATCTCAATATATATCCATCTCTCTATATCTATATATCTCTAGCTATGTTTATCTATACATACACACATGCACACATAAATATAGCTATATATGTCCACATGTACATCTACACTT
>JAQQSW010012384.1:0-12538 GCA_028646575.1 Pseudocheirus occidentalis | reverse complement strand
TATAGTAAAGTTACATGCATATGTACATATATACACATACATGTTCATATGTATATATTTTGTTATATTATTTGATTCCCCCCAAAAAGAAATAAACCCATGAGTTATTTATTGTTATCCCCATTAGAAACATCAAGAAACTGAGACAAAGAGAATCTCAATGATATTTCAAAATTAATAGTGTTTGTGACTGAATTTGAATTCTGGTGCTCATGATTCTAAATGCGGAGTTCTATACACTAATTAAGCTAGCTGTTTAGTTATTATTTTTTTGTTTGTTTATGTATTTGTTAACTCACAATCCTTTTAATCTAAGTTAGATATTATTTTTACAAAGTTTGAAAGTTAAAGTCATTGTAATGAATCAGATTGGGGGTGGGGCAGTGAAGAAACTGCATTTTTAAAGGTCCAATTAACCTAATGGATTTGAATGGAACTTTCTTTATTCTTCTCTGGATTCTGTCCCTGATTGACCAGACTTCTTTTTCTATCATATTCTAGAAGTTTTCTCTTATTGAAAGATCACTCTTACCCCTGTAAACCCGTCACCACATCAACGGATTCCTTCTTGAACTTATTTCTGTTGAATTGAAAGTGCTCAAGTCATTTTAAAGGCTTTCCTTTTCCCTTGGGCTCTCCTCTATATTCTCTGGATATCTTGCTCCTTCCCCTGTCCCCCTTTTTACTTTACCTTTATATGACATTTTCTCTCATTAAAATATAAGTTCCTTGAGGTCAAAGGGTTTTCTCTTTACTTCTATTTGCTTTGTCAGTGTCTAGTTCCAAATACCTAGTAACCATTTGGTAAATACTTATTGGGTTGAATTAATTCAAATTTAATGAGAATAAACAAAGCTGTATAAAAATTAGCTGTAACAAAATGAAGGCTCACTGTCATAGGGGATATATATATATGTATGAATGCATGTATACATATACATACACACATATGTGCCTTGAGTATATGTGCATATATATGTGTACATGTGTGTATGTATATACATTTTCCAAACTAAGAAATGTTACAGTACACTTTATGCATGGTATTTTTCAGTTTGTGGAAGTTTTCATTCTGTTAAGAAACTTTACATCCCAGAAGATCACATAGTTACCCACATTTCCAGGAGAATATGAATAAAACATGAATCTTTCCTAATGAAAAGTAATAATAAATAATAATAACATTTATTTATTGTATATAATGTAGTAAGCTAGTTTTACAAATATTATTTCATCTGACCCTTATAACAACCTTGGGATGTGTTATATCCCATTTTATAATTGCAGAAACTGAAACAAAGATCAAGTGATTTGTCCATGGTCATACAGCTAGTAAGTGTCTAAGCCTGGATTTGAACTCAGATATTTCTGATTCCAGGCCTGATAAAGCTATTCACTGTACCATATAGCATCTTATTTTCAGTTCAGATAGCAATCAGTGAAATGGAATAGTGATGGATCATCTACAAATGCATATATTATCATGTTTCTATGGTACTTTACATTTTAAAAAGTGGTTTCTCACAATAACTCTATAAGGTAAGCAACACAGGTATTATTACTCCAACTTACACAAGTAAAATGAGGCAAAATGACTTACTCATGATTACAAGACTGGTAAGTGTCTGAGAAAAGATTTTAATTTATCACTTCATTCCAGAAACAGTATTCTTTCCTTTTATGGGCCTGTTCTGACTTTATTTTAAAATTAGATGGGGTTTTAGAGGTCATACAGTTCACTCTCTCACAAGATACAGAATTCCATTTCAAAGCACCCTGTAACAGATGATTACATAGCATTAACTGCTCTAGTTCTTACTGAATGTTTGATTTATAGAAATTTAGGATTTAGTCACATTTATTCTCCCTTAAATAATCATTACAATTTTAATTAAAACATTCGAAGCCATTCTTTCTCTCTAGGTCTAATGTAGATATTTGAGTAATGTCTATATCAGTAGTGTCAAAATCAAATAGAAATGTGGGCCACTCTTCTAAGAATAAAGATCCCTAATGGTCACATACTGACTTACTTTTAAAATTGTAGGGTTATCTATGTTTTATTGCATTTTATGTTAAATAATCCTCAATTAAATTTTACTCTATGTTTCAAGCATTTTGGTATGTCTATGAACTTCCAGTTTGACATCTCTAATCTAGGGATCACTGGGCAAAGATATTATGGAGAGCATTCACACATGGCCAGGAATATAGCCTCAATGTGATTAAAAGTCCCTCCCAACTGGAAGATTCTGTGACCTTCAAAGAAATATTTATTCTTGCTGAATTACACAAATTAAGTTTTGTAGTTTTCTAATGAAATTAATCCAAACTATGTTTTAATACCAGAAAGGATCTAGAAACCAATTCTACAATCACAACATGATGGACAAGAAATCAAAATCTTAGAGGCACAGATGTTTCCATTACTACTTCCCACTGAAAACATGACATTTAAAAGTGGAAGTAGGATGTAAGAAAGAGTTGTTTAAGAAGATAAAAGTCAAGAATGATATTTAGATTCCATGGCAATGGTTTAAAACATAGTAAAGTTGGGTACTTGAGCAGAAATATCCCATTAACAAAAGTCATTAAAGTGACATTTATCAAAAGTTTTGAGAATCTGATCAAGAAGTCTTTAAACTGAAAGAGGAAGAAGAAATTGCCTAAAATTTGTCTACTGAAGTAAATACCAAGGAACGTAGCAAACAGAATAGTAGAGCAGATTAGCTAAAAAAAACATGCAAGATAAACATCAACTGTATGATCTATAGCTTCTGATACACATACACCCACAAACATATTTGTGTATATGTATGCTTGTGTGTGTGTATGCATGTGGACAGTTATAGTTGTAAACAGTAAGGTTAGTAAGTAAAAACAGATAGTCTAATGAGGTAGACATACTATTTAATAGATACCACTGATGTTCAGTGAGACAGGGTTCATGACTAATATTTGGCACTGGCAAGGTATACCTTATACACTTAAAAAATTATATAAGTTAATTGTGTATGAGAATTAAAAGAAGAAAGATTAAAATGAATCTTGTTTCAAAATTCCTTAAGAGTAGCACTCATTTTGACTTTCTATCACAACATTTAGTACTGTACTCGCCACATAGAAAGTGCTTAGCAGGGATGGGAACCTGAAGCCTTGACGCCACATGTGGTCCTCTAAGTCTTCAAGTACAGGGCTGTTACTGAATCCAATCTTCAGAAGACAAATCCCCTTAATGATAGAATTTGTTTTGTAAAACTTAGATTCAGTCAAAAGCCTGCATCCAAGGACAAGAAGGCCACATGTGGCCTCAAGACCATAGATTCTCAACCACTGGAGTGCATTTTTACTGATTATGATAACTGTACCAAAACGATATTTCTTCAGATATTGTTTCATCAATATTACCTTTGAAATTCCACCAATCCCTGAAATTCTATGATCCTGTAACTTAAAATTATAGAAAGATTAAATTTAAAATGAGCTCTTAGAATTTTTTCTTTTAATTTTCCCGCTTTATTTCACTGGTATGAATTATTTCACATGGTAATGTGTGCCTAAAAAGTAATGTTTTCTGGCATTCCAGACCATACAATTTGAGAGAACCTAAAGAAACCTTGGAAATCAGGAGCACTGGTTTGACAGTATTAAAGAGGAGACATCAGTTGTATACTTCTCAACATTGTTTGGCAAAGATGGTCTTAATTCCCCTGAATAAGGAGCACAGTTGCCTTTAGAGGGTATTATATATCCAGTATGATGTTTTTAGTTTTTTGCTTGCACTTTGTTTTGAATTGTGTGGATTACAATACTGGACGCAATAACTCTGGTGAGAAATGATATCAAAAGTTGGGAAGCCAGCATGATTATATGTCTGGAAAATATATCCATTAAAGTTTAGGTAAAATAATTTAGAATATTTATCTTGAAGAAGGAAAAGAAAATATAGTGAAAGAACAATTATGTTAAAATAAGCTAATATTTATCATATTGAAAAGGAATACACATCATAGTTTAATATAAAGTTCATTGTACTATGAATTAGAAAACCTGGGGGCAAGTAAAAGTTTTGACATTTACTAGGTGTGTGAAATTTTTTAAAATGACCACCCTCTTAAACATTAAGCATCATCATGTATAAAATAATTAGAGTGGCAGAGCCAAGATGGAAGAGTAAAACCAGGAACGTCCTTGAGATCTCCCCCCAAATTCATCCAGATACTTGTAAAAAAAATAACTCTAAAAAATTCTAGAGGAGCAGAACCAGAAAACAACAGGATGGAACAAACTCCCAGCCCAAGATAACATGGAAGGTCAAAAGGAAAGATTTGTTTCACTAGTCTGAGAGAGCAGTAGAATCCAACTAAGGGTGTGCCAGCACAGACAGGGTCCCCTCGCAAACCTGGAGCATGACTCAAGGGACTGAATTACTAGAAGCTGTGGCAGTGTTGAGACTTCTCAACCCACAAACACCAAAGACAGTTTAGAAGCTCAAAGGACAGTTCTACAGAACCTAGGTGAGAAGGAAACATGGTCTGGCCTCAACCCCAGGATGGTGGCAGTGATGGAGCAGCAATGGCTACTTCTGGAGCTCTGGATCCACAGATAGTGGGGAAAATCAAGTGACTGATCATAGAAGGATTATAGGGATCTCTTTGTTGGTACTGAGGCAAGATTCTCTTGCTTTGCCTGTGCTTTAATCAGTGCACAGTACTGGTTCAAGGAGGAGTGCCAGTGTGGCAGAACTTGTGGCAGTGGTGGAGAGGGAATACTCCTCGCAGTTCCAAGGCAGAAAAAAGTGCTTATGGTCAGTCACAGTCCAGAACAAAGGGCAGGAGAGGAGTAATCACCTCTCCTTTGATCATACCATCTTGGAAGAACTGAAAATTTACAGGCCCCAAGAATATTCTTTGAAAACAGCTACACAAAACCCCTGAAGTTTTGGAAAGTACACCCTCCACAGTGGAGCTTTGTAATGGTAATTATCCTTTTTTTGTATTGGGATGTAAGCAGGTACTTAGCACCTTGTTTCAAGTTAAGCAAAGATAGCAGGTACTTAGCAGTTAGTAATTGATCAAGCCACTGTTGTGGAAACAGAAAGCATGAACTCTTGTCTCCTGCTACTGAGGTAAGAGGAAGGGGTTGGGTGAAACAAGAAGCTAATTCAGTGCATATATAAGAAAAGCCCCCAGAGAGGCACAGTCAGGATTTCTTCTAACAAGAACCTGGTAGAAGAAGCTGTTCTGCTTCTGGAGGGAGGGGTGGAGAGAGAGAGAGAGAGAGAGAGGGCACAGGATGAATTGAATATGAAGGGATGATATGTAAAAAAATAAAATTAACAAGAGAAAAAGGAATGTAGTGGGAGAAGGAGAAAGACAGAGGTAGAGTGGTACAAATTATCTCACATAAAAAGGGTAAGACAAAGCCTTTATAGTAGAGAGGAAGAAGACAGAGGTGAGGGGGAATGAGTGAACCTCACTCTTACCAGATTTGCCTTAGGGAGGGAATAACATACATATTCAATTGGGTATGGAACTCCATCTTACCCTTCCTGGAAAATAGGGGTGGGGGGATTTTGAAAAGAGAGGGGGTATGATAGAAATTAGGGAAGATTTGGGGAGGGAGTGATCAAAAAGAAAAAAAAACTTTTGAGGAGAGACAGAGAATATTTTCTCAAAGGAGAAAATAGAATAAATAGGGGTAGCAGGATAGGGGGAGGGAAATTCAGTTAGTCTTTCATAACATGACTATTATGGAATTATTTCACATGACTATGAATGTACAATCTCTATCAAATTGCTTGCTTTCTCAGTGAGGGTACATGGGGAGAGAGGAAGGGAGAAAATTTGGAACTCACAATTTTAAAACCACATGTTAAAAATCATTTTTATATGCCACTAGGAAATAAGAAACATAGGCAATGGGATATATAAATCTCTCTTGCCCTACAGGAAAATAGAAGGGAATGGCCTAAGAGAAAGTGGGGGTGGACTGATTGTAAGGAGCACAAATTAGGTAAAGGAGCAATCAAATTGCACTGTTTTGGGATGGGGGAGGGGAGATATGGGGAACAATTTAGGAACTCAACATCTTGTGGAAGTGAATTTTGAAAACTAAAAATAAATCAATTAATAAAAAGAAAAAATAACTAGGATGAATTAGGTAGATGCTTTTCAGGAAAGTCTACTAGGTCTTACATAATGGAAGTCAATCTATTGCCTCAAAATCAGAATTAATTATTAATCATGGATGCAACCTACGAAAACTCATTTCCACTGCATCTGCAATATTAAGGAGATGGAACAGATGATTGACAAATCACCAACTACATTTTACAACAGAAGGTCTGCTTAATATATCTTGTATTGCTTGATATCTCTTCATACTGCAAGGTTATCAGCTGAGGAGAGAAACAATTCATCAGTTATTTTTCACTTGGTATCATAGTTTGAAATATGGCAAAACTAGGCTTCCTTCATTATTTACCTTGAAATACTTAAACTTTTGTGCTTCGATCTGATTATAATTATGTTTTTCTATGTTTATAAAGAAATCCTTTAGGGGATTATCAAGGAAACTAGATGATGTCTGGTTTCTTCCAACTCTCAATGTTTATTCTTCATTTGACTTTTTTTTTCTTCATATGTAAATAAGAATAATGGCATTTATGCTTTTTGCCCACTATGGACATGGATAAAAAACAAAATAATCAAAATTGTTAATGGATGGAATAATTTTCCAGAGTCCAAGGTTTTTGCCTTTCTGATCTTTTCATGGCCATCTGCTATTATTCATTGCAATTTCTCACATATTCTTCACAATTCAATACAGCCATCAAGACCACTCAACTTTTTTTCCCCCAACTTAGATATGTTTCTTGGTTCTTACTTTTTGTGTCTCTTATAAGTATTCCTTATAAGTCCCTCAAAAAGCTACTTAAACTATAAAGTATAAGCAAAAGCTATTGTAAGTTTTTGGTTCATTTTTAATACCTCAAAAAGAATTCATGGAATATATCTTCAAATGTATTTTTGGAAAAAAAAAGTGAATGTTAAAGATGAGACATTCGAATGTGATAGCTGCTGAGGAAGAAATGGGGAGAGACATTTAATTTTTCAAAGTGATTCCAACAACAGAGGGAAAAAAGGTAGAGTATAAGGAAAAGAGAAAGAAAGTATGTGTGTGTGGTGCTAATTATATTTATAAATGAATCCTAATATCAATCTTCTGTATATATAATTGAAGGTTCATCCTGAGAAAACATCCTGTATTCTCAATAGAAATTCCTGTACAGGCCCCACATACATACATAAATACATACATACACACACATACACACATACACATGTATTTATATATGTGTGTGCATGTGGACAGATAGATAGATGGATAGAGAGAGAGAGTGAGAGAGAGAGAGAGAGATAGTTGGATAGATAGATAATTTTATTGTTCTTGTAATCACTGTGTAATCTGGCCCTATTAACCTTTAGTTCATATTTGTGAGTTATTGAGTTAACAAAACATCCTGAAAACCACCTCCTGACAGAGAGAGAACTAAAGTAAATGCAGATGGGAAAAGAGACCACAGAGAGTACAAGCCATTAGAGTTTACTTAGGAGATTTTATAGTTTAACTCTTCCACTTTACAAATGCAACATATGCTCAAAGAAAGTTCCTTGCTTGCATATCTTGCTCAAATTCAACAGCTAGTTAGTGAGGAGAACTAGTATTTCAACCCATATCACTCAACCCTTAACTTCCAAAGCCACTACAAGTTTATACTTCCAAAAGACAGTAAATGATGAAAAAGATAACATACATAAGTCATTGATTTCTGGTGTTCCACTCACAGCATCACACTATTGGTTGAATATCTCACACTAACCTAAGTATGACATGAATACAATAGAATTTTTTAGTCATGATGGTCAGGAGACCATAGCGTGATTATTTCCTGTTATTTTATCAACTCCCTTTTTTCTTAAAATTTATAAAAATTAGTAGACCACTACTCTTTGAGAGGATCTTGGGTGAATATACATAAAGAGGCTCAGGGATAAATTGAGTGTATTCAGGCAGTCCCATTCCATTTTGTGTACTATGTTTATTTCTTCTTGATCTATTTATACCTGTCCATTAAGTCCCTATGGGACAATTATTTAACCTTTAACATTCCAGGTAACTTTCTAAGACTAGAAATAAATTTAGTGATTTTCACTAGTGGAGGAATTTTACAAAACCAGTAATTTTCACACATCATAAAATTCATGTTTGATCCCTCCAAAATAAAATAAAATAAAAGGAAACACATCTCATCATATCAATCTATCAGCCAACTTACCTAGCTTTTTTTTAAAGATCTCACCATACAACACTCACTGGCACTACAAAGAAAGGAAAACACAAGACAAACCCAGTCCCTGCTTTCAGATACTCACCATTTAATGGGGTCTCACCCATATACAAACAACTACATACAAAGACATAAGCAAGGTTTAATGGAGAGGGAAATCAATGGTTTTAGGAAGGACTTGTGGAATGTGGGATTTGACTAGGATTTTAAAAAGTCAAGAAATTGAGGAGAAAGAGATGAGAAGAGAGAGAATTCCGGCTATAGGGGATAGCTAGTGAAAATGGTAAAGAGTTTTTGTAAGTGAGGAACAGGAAGGAATCCAATGTTACTCAATCAGTGTACATGAAGGAATATAAGGAAATTGAAAGTGCAGGATCAGGCTTTAAAAGCTATTCAAAATCCTCCAAATGGATGATTTTATATTTGATCCTGGAAGTAATATGGAACCATTGGATAATATTTAATAGAAGGCTCAGACATGTATTTTAGAAAGATTAATTCGACATCTCATTGAACTATTGTGCCTGACCTTATTGAGGACTTTACTCACAAAAGAGAGAGGAAATACCAGGTGATAGACAACAGAGATGGATGGATCATGTGAGGGTGTTTTGAAGATTGGGGAGATACAGGCATGTTTGTAGGCAGTAAGAAAGATATGTCAGACAGGGAGTAACTGAAAGTTAGGGAGATAGTAGATGATGATGAAGATGAAAATTTATTGGAGAAGACAGGATGGAATGGGAATTGTTGACACCTTAGACAACTTATAAGAGATTTTCCTCAATATCGTCAATATCAACCTCATCACACATAAATGATTCAGTATTATTTGAAGTGGACAGTTATTCAAATGGATCTATGATCTCATTGAAGAAGACACTTCCTCCAAGGATAAAGGTTGTAACCCATCCAGGAATATTCATCCGAGGAGAAGCTTAGCTATATCCTTCAAATATTTTATGAGAGGGTCCACTCAATAGGCCAGGATACTTCCTGAGCAATCTCCTCACATTCTGAGGATACAATTAGAGCACACAGACCATTGATCAGTTTTAGTTAATTTGATGGTATAGTTTGAAATCTGATAATATTAGGTCAATTTCATTATTTACCTTGAGATGGTTGAACATCTGTGCTTGCATATGATTTTGATTATTTTTTTAATTCCATAAAATTATCCTTTGATAGTTTGACTGCCAAAATTTAAACAAGTAGATAAATACAGGGAGATTTATCATTTTATTATATTGGCTATCTAAACCTGAATAATAATATTTCTGCAGTTATTTGTATGTGTCATTATTTCTATAAATCATGCTCAGTAGTTGCACTATACTGTTTTTCTATCTTAATAGGTAGACTCGCAAGTATTTTATACTTCTCTAATTGATAAATAATCTAAGTTTATGAATAGGCAATTCTCAAGAGAAGAAACTGAAATCATCTATAACCGCATGAAAAATTCAAGTCATAAATAATTAGAAAAATAACAATTAAAGAATTTCTCACGTTCCAACCCACATCAATTAGAAGGTACATTGCTGCCATATTGTCAGAGCTGTGAAATTGTCCACATACTCTGGGGAGCTATTTGGCATCATGCACAAAAAGTTAAAGTAACATTTCAACCTCAGTGATATCACTGCTTGGCCAATACCTCCAGAGACCACAAAAAGAGAAAATTCTAATCTGTACATAAATATTTACTGTAGCCTTTTTGTGATGGTAAGACCTGGAACCAAATAAGATTCAAATTAATTGAGGAATGATGAAACAACTTATGGTATTTGAATATAATGGAGGGGGAGGGGAAAGATGGTATTAAAGAGATATGGAAAGGATCATAGGAATTGATACAAAGTGAAGTTTACAGAAGCAGAAAAACAATCTGTGGTTTTACCACACTAATATAAGAATGAATGATATTAAAAGACTTACAAATGTTGATAAAATATATTATTATCCATGATTCCAGAGTATTGATAAAGAACATTGCCCTCTACTATGCAGAGAGATGATGCCCTATTATGCAGAATACAAAATTAATTTGGAGGATATCCATCTAAAATGACCAAAAAGTTGGATCATGGGGTATTTTCTATAATCCTCATGACTTCTCAAATATCTCTAAATTTGGAAATATTCACAAGAGATGCAGAAATTTCTATTTTCTCCATGGTTAAGGACAAGAAGCATGAACAGGTAAAATAAAATCTATGTCTATATCTATATCTATATCTATCTGTCTGTCTGTCTATCTTTCTATCTATCTAGTAGTAACAGTAGAGATGACTAATTCCTACTCTCAAAGTATTTACTCAACACCCCTTCTCCACTGCATACCATACTCAGGGAGAGCTGTCCAAGTCTACCACAGGTGCTTACTACAGAATTATTCATGATCACATAACTAGTGAGTGTCAGAGTACAAATTAAAAGCAGTTCTGTTCTGATTGATCTCAAGTCCAAAGCTCCATTCACCACATTGCAAATTATTTTTAATCATATACCATGTTGGTAAGTTGCATCATGGATCCATAAAATTCTTGAAATTTTCATGTCATCCAATACATATTCTATTTATTATTAATTTATTGACTTACTATCTATTACTTTCAACTATTAGAGATATAGTATGTGTGCAACTATTTATTTAAATGCTATCTCCTCTACTAGAATATAAGGCACTTGACAGTAGGGACTGTATTTATCCTTTCTATCTCCAATATTTTAGCATAGCATGTGGCACACAATAAATATTTGGTGATTAAAACTGATTGGCTTATGGATCAATTTCTTTGAATTATTATCACATTTCCAACAGTAGTTATGATTATTCTTCATTTCCTTAAGAGATCTCATCCCTTTCATTCATACTATGTCCCTGACTTCCAAGATGATATCCAATAAGAAGTCCCTTTTCAGAAATGACTGTGCCATTTGATATCAGAATGGTGAAAGTGGTAATACAGTCTGTGAGGGAATCTGGAGGAAAGAGAGTGCCACTGAAACCTGACTAAGCATAAACAAAGTTGATACAAATTTTGTCAAAGTGTCAGGAAGAGGTGAGCATTAGAGAAAATAAGTAAGTGGGGTCGATAACACTGTGAGTAGTACTCAAGGACAAGCCATCTTGAAGTAATTTCAATCAGTAGATGAGTGAAATATGGATTCAGAGTGGCACCATTAACCAACTCAGATCAGAATAGGATGGCAACGCTTCTGAAAAAAAATCAAGAAATCATGAATTTATTAAGCATCTTCTATGTGTCAGACAGTGTGTTAGACTTTGGACTTATAAGTACAAAAATGAAGCAATTCCTGCTCTCAAGGAGCTTATCTTATTGTGGGAGAGGACAACAATTATATATGTAAATATAAAGTGAATACATACAAATATATACAAAGTAGTTAAATACATGATAGTGTGGGTACAAGGAAAATAGGAGTTAGGATAGGAATGCATTCCTTCAGATGACAATATTTTAACAGTTATCTTAAGAGAAGGATCAACTCGAGTGGACATAAAGGGTAGTTCATTCTGCAAATGTGTGAATGCCAATTTGGGAATTATTTGGGGATGCAATATGCGATGTTGTGTGAGGAACAAAGAAGATTGGGATCGTACAGCTGTATTTAAGAATCCGGAAGAAGTATTGTGTTTAGCAAGGCTGAAAATATAAGTAGGAATCAAGTAGTATATGTCATGGGGATGAGGGGGGATGACAGAGGGGAGGGCAGGGTCTGGGGGATGGATGCTGGAAGCACACACTTCAGTAAAGGGACAGGGATAGGGTAGACAACAGAACAAGTGGGGGGGAAGGGATAGGAAGGAGAGACAGATGATCACTGCCATAATATGTCCACTATGAAGACGTCCTGTTTAATCACACATCCACACCCTGTATTAAACTGAGTGTCCTTCCAGTGCGTGTGGGTGACAAGGGAGGAATCGAAAGAATATAGAATTTGAAGTTCTGCAATACCTGCAACTAGGAATTAAGATATACAGGGGCTGGGATAGGGAGACCCTCCCTGCCCTACCAGAAAATAAGAGAGCAGAGCAGGGGAGGGGCTTTACAGTGGGACTGCTGTTTGAGGGTTGGGGCAGGGGCAAGACCGGGAGAAAATTTGTAACTCAAAAATGTAATGAAAATGAATAATGTAAACAAGAAAACAAAT
>JAQQSW010012383.1:0-12538 GCA_028646575.1 Pseudocheirus occidentalis | reverse complement strand
TGCTCTCTCCATTGCCCCTCTAACATTCTGGTAGTGCATTATGGGTCTCCATACCCCAGTGCCTGTATATCTTAATTACCAGTTGACTGTCGTTAATAATAATAATAAATAAATATATACATATAAATATACTTATAAATATATATATATATATATATATATATATATATATATATATATATATATATATGGAGAGAGAGAGAGAGAGCATTTGATTGTAGAACTTTAAATTCTAGATTCTTTCAGTTCTTCCTCAGTCACCCACCCCCACTGGAAGGACAGGAAATTCAAAATAGGCTGTATATGTGTAATTACGCAGGACATCTCCATAGTAGACATATTATGAGAGACTGATTACATGTCCCTCCTTTCTATCCCGCCCCCTTGTTCTATTCTCTACCCTGTCCCTGTCCATTTACAAAACTCTGTGATTCCAATAGCCTTTCCCTTTATTTCCCACCTTTCCCTCCCCTCTGTCATTACACTTTCATCCCCATCCCCCTGCTCTCCTGCATGGCAAGATACCCGATTTAGAGTTTATGTCATTCCTTCCCTAAGGCAAATTCAATGAGAGTAAGGTTGACCCTCTCCCTTTTGCCTTCCTGTTATTCCCCTCCATTGTAACAGTTATGCCTTGCCTCTTCTATAGGGGATGCTTGACCCCATTCTATCTCTCCCGGTCTCCTCTCATTCTAATTCTCTCCCATCACATAATTTCACCTTTTAAAGTATTATCCCTTCCTTTTCAATTGATCCTGTGCCCTCTATGAACTCATATGCACATATACTCAGATATATATTCTTGCACATATATACCCTCCTTTATAGACATATGTGTAGGTATGCAGATATATACATTTGTATTTGCTTCACCTATCCTCATATTGAGAAAGGTTTCATAAGTCACAATTCTCATTTTTCCATATTGGCATGTAAATAGTTCAACTTTGATAAATTCCTTATGATTTCTTTTCCATGTTTACCTTCTTATGCTTCTTGTGTTTGAATGTCACATTTCCTGTTCAGTTCTAGTTTTTTCAGTAAGAATGCTTGAAAGTCCTCCACCTCACTGGATGACTATCTTATCCCCTGGAACATTGTAAAGAATTTTGATAGGTAAATGATTCTTGGTTTTACTCCTAGCTACCTTGACTCTCCAGAATATCATATTCCAGGCCCTTTTATCCCTCAGTGTAAAAGCTGCCAGATCCTGGGTTATCCTGATAGTGCTTCTGCAGTATTCAAATTGTTTCCTCTTGGCTGCCTGTAGTATTTTCTCCTTGATCTGGGGACTCCAGAGTCTGGCTATAACATTTCTAGGAGTTTTCCTTTGGGGATCTTTTTCAAGAGATGATCAGTTAATTCTTTCAAGTTCTACTTTACCCTCTGTTTCTAAAATATCAGGGCAGTTTTCCTTGAGAATTTTTTGAAGTATGCTTTCTAGGTTCTTTTTTTGATCATGGCTTTTAGGTAGTCCAATAATTTTTTAATTGTCTCCCCTGGAATGATTTTCCAGGTCGGTGGTTTCTCAAGGAGATATTTCACATTGCCTTCTACTTTTTTCATTTTTTTATTGCTTTAATAGTATCTTGATTTCTCATAAAGTCATTTGCTTCCATTTGCTCCACTCTAAATTTGAAGGAATTATTCTTTTCAGAATGTTTTTGAGATTCTTTTTCCATCTGGCAAATTTGATTTTTTAAGGTATCCTTGTACTCATTGACTTTTTGGTTCTCTTTTACCATTTGTTTTTAAGGCGTTATTTTCTTCAGTAAGGTTGTTGACTGTTTTTCAAGATTTTCTTGCATCATTCTAATTTTTTTTAACAATTTTTCCTCCACTTCTCTAATTTGGCTTTCAAAGTCATTTTTAAGCTGATCTATGGCTTGTAGACAACCTTCATGTTTCTTGGTAGATTTTGGTGTGGGAGTTCTGGCTGTGCTTTCTTCCTCCCATTACATGCTTTGATCCTTTTTGTCCCCAAAAAGAATTCTAGAATTTAGTTGATTTTCTTACTTTGCTTCCTTTTCCTGCTCATGTTGCCGGCAAATTATTTGTCTTTTTACCTCTGTGAAACTCTCCTTCCAGAAGGGAAAGCTCTGTTCCAAATTGCTGTGGTTTTTACACCTGCTGGACGTATTAGGGGGCTGCTGCAGCCCCCACCAGCTTTGGCTCACTGAAAACGTCACCCAGGACCACCACCAATCATCATATCTGGATCTAGGCTGCTCAACTCAAGAGCACTTAGCCTCTGAATGATTGTTTGATACCCCTGCAGTATGCATGTTAGGAGCTCTGGAGCAGCTACCTGGAGGCCACAAGGCTGCCATTTCTGCCACTTCTTTGTCCTGGAGCCAGTTTGGCCAGACTGCTTTTCTCCCCCAAATTTCGCTGAGTTCCACTGACCTTTCACTTAGTCCTTATTTCCTCTGGCTTGATAAATCTGGAGACTGTCACAGCTGCCTGTGATCCACTCTCCTGAAGACTCCAGCTGCCGCTCCTTCTGACCATCCTGGGTCCAGGCTGAGGTTTCAGGCTGGGCTGGTTTTGGCTCCCAGCCTGCTGCAATGAGCCCTTTGTGCCAAGCTGCCTTGAGTGGTAGACGGGTTTTCTGTAGTTTTTTTTTGAGTTTTGGAGCCCTAAAATTTGTCTAGATTCACATTTTATGGGTATTTTAAGTGGCTATGTGGAAGCTGCAAAACCTTGCTATTTCTACACCACCATCTTGGCTCTGCTCCCCCTGCTTCATCCTTTTTAATGGCAAAATAGTACTTTCATGCTATTCATATACCACAATTTGGTTTACCATTCCTCTGGATTATACAGTACCAACTGGATGATGATAGGAAAAGAGAATAAGGGGAGGTAAGTGGTACATGAACTTCAAGAAGTTTGAATGTTTGCAGTATATTTTTTTAATGCTATAGGTCTGGATTTTTGCTATTATATGTTTGGTATTTTTCCTCTTATGATTCCTTTTAGTAAATTGCTGGAAGATCTTTTTAATCTTTAATGTATATAAAGATTTTAGCAGTTTTCCTTTTTGACTTCTTGAAAAAATAGGTTTTTTTTCATGGTTTTCATAGAGTCTAATCAATCTTATATTTTTGTCACCTTTTTTCCAGGTTAAGTGTATAGACAGACAGATAGATAGATATAGTTACATAAAGATGCAGAAAGAAATATATCAGATATATTACAGTTTAACATGGTTTTGTCCTAATATTTCTTGCTATTTAATGGAGTCATTGATTTTATTGGTCTATTTTAGATTTTTAAGTAGTACATTTCTTACTTTTCTCTTTTTTTCTGAGATAATTCAATTTAAATGACTTACCCACGGTCACACAGCTAGTAAGCCTCAAGAATCTGAGGCTAGATTTGAACTCAGGTCTTCTTGACTCCAGAGCCAGTGCTGAAGGGATTAATTTCTTGAGCTAGCTTTAATATTTCTTCCTTTAAGATACATGTTCTCCTTTTAATTATTTCCTTAAAAGCTTCTTCAATTTTTTCTTTTGCTTCATTAATCGTTACTATTCTTGTAGAGTTGTGGTAAATCCATTAATCTCCCCACCCCCACCTCTGCAATCTCTCTTCTTGAACTGTTAGCAATTACTTGCTCTTTCTTCATGTGGATCTCTGATTTTGCAATATTTTATGTTGTTTAGTGTTTTCTTTGGTTAACTCATCTCCCCAGTTTTAGTTCCCAAATTAAATATTTTGCAAGGACCAGGCTCTCCTGCTGCAGTGCTTTTGAATGGGGTAATTGGCCTGGTAAGCTGAGTTGCCAAATTGGTACCTTCACTTTGTTCCATTACTTGGTGTTAGCCTTACCCCTGAACTTTGACTTTCAGAATGCTAGATTAGTAGGAACCTCTCTAGAATCTCAGAGAATCTCAATTTTTCTGTGCTTGAAGGGTCCTGATTCAAGCACTGCCATGCCACACTGGTTGTAGCCATTATATTGCAACTCCCTGGGGCTTTCAAGTTCACCACTCTTAGACTTTCTGACTACCATGCTATTTTCTCAGATATTACCTTTTCTCTTACCACCTAATGACACAGAATCTTAAAAGCACGTTTGGCCCTGACCTTTCTCTCATGCTCTAAGTCTCCCAGTATTCTGGCATCTCCCTTTCTTATTAGACTCAAGCTTCTGACTATTGACCATGCAGCTCTGAGGTGGAAGAAGTCACTTGCTATACTTTCTCAATGGAATTGTTCATTATTAATTAAGTATGTTCAAACTCCTGAATTTTGAGGAGTAGGTATATGGAAACTGTGCAGTCTGCCTCTCATATGGGCAGCAATCTTATCCTAAAGTTTAACCCTCCCTCTTATTTAAAAAGAAGGTAGGTGGGAGTCATGAGCATCAGCTTCCATGATTCAATCAGTATCTCTAAATGAATCTCTCTCATACACACACGTGTGAGCATGTATATGTGTATATGTGTATATATGTGTGTATATATTCACATATGTGTGTATATACACACACATGACTATATGTGCATATACATATATGTCCCTGAAAACCTAAATATGTATGTGCATGTGCATTTACTTTTTGATTCTTAATGCTGTGAATGGCACTTGATCCTTTCTGAATCTCAAGTAGTTCTCATATATTTCTACCCCTCTCTCTTTCCTTTCTCACTCTGGAGGTTAAAGTTAATGGCTTGTTTAGAAAAAAATGTGTTAAAATAGCTAGACTATTTTTAGCCTAGGACAATATGATGACCTTGAAGTTAAAGAACACCCTTTCTCAGCCGCTTTTTATTGTTAATATCAGATAAAGAATTCTTTGTTTTGATTATTTATAGTTAACTCAAATCTTTTTTTGTTTGTTTGAGGTAAAATTAGAGCACAGGTAATGTTTAGGTAAAAGAAACAATGACAGGGTCTATTATTTGTCAAGGGGAGAAATGAGAAGTTGGAAGGAAAACATTTTTTGAAAGATGTGGTCTCTATCTTTGAAGAGATCAGTACAACTGATGATTCCAGTCTATCATCTGTTCCTATTTATCTTAGCAGACCCAATTACCTGATACAATTCGGCCTTCTTTTCATTTTCTCCTTTTGCTTATTACTCTTGAAAGAAAATTCTTCCCAGCTCCTTAAATTCTGAGAGAACTGTTCTTTAAAACTCTTGATGCCACACATTCTTCTTCTCAGACTTCTTGCAGACTATACTTATCTCTGTAAGCACTCTTGGGTGTGACTCAAGATCACCTTCACACTAAAAATTCAAAATATTCTCAAATTTCTTTGGGGCTTAGAAGGAATAATTTAGCTTCTAAACAACAAATCCCAGGAAAGCAATCAGGTTTCAAACCCTTATCATGCCTTCATGGAGATTTTGGAAGGAATTCTAGGACATCAGATTGGTACATTTTTAATAAAAATAGTGGTATTGATGTAATTGTTATCTCAGAGCTAAAGATATACCAAGAAGGTGGGTACAAGGTGATCTTCAAAAGAAGAGAAAATGGCAAGGTACTCTTCATGGATATATATTGCTGTCCTGATAGATGACTGGATGGCATGTGGCCCATCATCCCTGAAAGATGATAGATAGAAAGATTGATAGATGAAGATATATTTGCAAATGGAATAAGGATTTGATTGAAAGGCTGAAAAAATTCTTTAATAGGCATAATTTTGAGCACATTTCAGTGAACATCAGGTTCTCAAGTTTTTAATTTTTCATTCAAATATGAAAGAATAGAACCAAATCATGGAGAAACAAATTACTTCCCAAGTGCCAAATTTGTCTCACATTCGGTTTTTGTAAAGACCATAATCTAAAATAGTTTTCATGTCTTTTAAATAAAATCCATTCCTAACTCATGACTTGATAATGGGCCAGATTTGTCTGTCAGACCATATATCACCAAAATATAGACCACATCATTTACAAGGGCCCACAAACTACTGGCCTTCTCAAGCTTTTAAAGTCTGTAAGAGCATAAATCATAAATGATGTCAATTGTCAAGAAGATAAAAGAAACTGATGAGGTGTTGTATAGATATATGATTGATATATGGAAGAAGTAAATTACAACAAGTATGAAATATTGGGATATATTGTTGAAAGAACACATGTGATATGCTTCATTGAAAATTGCATAAATTATCAATCTATTTTATATAACTTAAGTTTGGAATTCAAAAATGCCTATGTTACTAGGTTGCCTTTCATTGTTCATCCTAGCGCCAAGCATCGATTATTTTTGCTTTATTTATCTATGGAATGTTATATACAGGGTCCCAAAAGTCTTAGTACAATTTCAATTTTAATTGCTTAAAATTCCACTAGTATTTTTGTAATACCTTTCATATTATTATATGTTGTTATATAAAATATGACAGTCATACTTCTAAAAAGCTTATAAAAATCATATAGCCAGAGAAGCTTAGATTATTTGCTCTCAAAATTCCTTTACAGCTGTTAAAGTCTATGAACCAATAATTCTAGTTACTGGCTTCATACATTAATAGTTAATATTCCTCTTCACTCCTCCCCCTTTATATCACAAAGGCCATTAAGGAATTCCAGTTAGCCTTTCAATATGCTTTGGTTCAAATCATTTGTTTCATACAATAAAATGTAACCAAGGTTTTACCTGCTTCTCAAACTGGTCAACACTGAAAAATGCATTCATCCTTGAAGACTGTTGTGAAAATTAAATTACAGAATATATACAATGTGTTACCTTTGATGATCAACAACACTGAAATAATCAGTTTTTTGATGTACATAGTTCAGAATACTATAATAAAAAAACAAAACAATTTTAAACGCTGATTTTTTTTTCACTAAACAAGCACTAATCTTCAATTTTTCACGGTTTCTCTCAGGGTCTTACATGAAGTTAAGCTGTTGTTCTTGTACAGTTTTGTGAAAAATAGTGCTGTTCAATAATTTATTGCTATTTATTGAATTTTTCTTTCAATTTTCTTTTGGTTCTATGTTTTCTTGATTTTGTGTCACAATAATGTTTATTTCACTGCTAAAGGCAACATGTCCCTCTCCTCAAATACATGTAGGAAGGAAAAAAACTCCCAAGCAGAAAAAAAGCATCATTAATTATTAAAGGCTTTTCAATTTGATATTTCTGATGCCCTCACTTGAAGTCAGTGCAGGAAGTGGATAATACAATTAAAGTGCTCCTTATGAATCCATATGGTTTCATTGTAAATGTCCATAGAGTGACATCTATTTGGGCACAAATTTCTCACTGGCTGTTCTACTGTCTGGAAATGTGAGAACGTTACATACAGGGTAACAGAAGAGCTAAAATCTCTTAGAATGTTGACAAAGAGTGAAGGAGTTCAAGGGAGTATTTAGCAACCAGGGAAACAGAAATGTAGTGTTGTTATGTGTTAAACACAACAATAAATTTTGAGTATTTTCCAGCAATGCATGATCAACTAAGAAGCATAAGACAAGTTGCTACAAATTTTACTAAATTTCACAAGGAAAAAGGGGAGGACATTACCTACTTTTGTGGCTATTGGTTTTATAGGTTTCATAATCAATATTACTTAATTTTTAAATTATTCTATTAATGTTATTAAATATTTTTAATTATATCTGAAAAGAAATCTCTTTTTTATCTTGAGGTCCAAACTTTCTTCCTCCCTTTCTCCTCCTTGAGAAGGAAATCAGTTTGATATCACTCATACATATGAAGTATTGCAAAACTTATTTCCCTATTAGTCATGTTGCAAATAAAATCAGAATAAAACAGGAAAAATAAAGTAAAAATATATTTGAATCTCCCTTTGGTGTTCGTCAGTTCTCTTTGAGGTAATGAATAGCATGTTTCTACATGGATCCTTTGGAATTGTCTTGACAAGAGTGGCTAAGTCTTTCACAACTGATCATTGATGTTATGTACCAATGATATTGCCATTAATTGGTACAATGTTCTCTTGGTTTTGCTCATTTCTCTTTGCATGAGCTCATATAAGTATTTAATTTTTTTCTGAATTCATGTTGCTCTTCATTTAAATAGAATGCTATAGAATTCAAGCACAATTCTGTCCCAGTCATATAATGCTACAATGTGTTCAGACATAACCCTGTCAACTGGTCAAAAAGACACTACAGAATATCTCTGTGTTAGCACTGAAAGCAGGACCTGATAATCTTTGGGAACTCCATTGTCTATGTCCATTTCAGAGTCACAGTTCTCAAAATTAATTTTGAAGAAATAGAAAACACAAAAGCATGGGGTAAAATTATTTTCTAGCCCAAGACAATTTAGTACATCAGCTGGGAAGGTCTGTGGCACCAGAGTTAGAGTGGAGCTCTGTCCACCACATGCTTTACTAGTGAAGGCAGCATCCCAACAACTGGCAGAAGGTCTCAGGATGACTAAATCGGTGGTGGCAGCAATAGCTGGAGCTCTCAGCCAGTAGATGATAACGGGTCATTCAACTGGTCAAAAGGAGTTTACAGGGATCCCTTTGATAGCACTGGGTGAAGGACGCTGTTGAGCTGCCACTATTTAGATCTGGGTTGCAGTCCTGAATTGCATTTTGAAGGTCAAGGAAGTGCATAAACACAGCAGAGTTTACAGCCTCTGTATCAGAGACCTTGGTCACAGTTCCAGGATTGAAAAGAGTGCTTGTGCTTATTCACAGACAAATGCACAGGTGGAAAGTGTAGCAAATTCACCTTTCCTAAGATCATATCAGCTTGAAAGAACTAAGGACAGTGGAAAGACAGATGAAAAGTTATTGGAAACCGAACAATATAATCCTAAAGAATGAGTGGGTCAAAGAACAAATCATAAAGACAATCAAGAATGACAACCAGGAGACAATATTCCAAAATTTGAGGAATTCACTCAGGAAAATGTATGACCCTAAATGGATAAAAGGCAGATCAAGTAATAGGGCATGCAACTTAAAAAAATTAAAAAGAACAAATTAAAAATCCCCAAGTAAACATGAAAATGAGAAGGTTGAAAATTAAAAAAGGAGATATTGATAAAATTGACAATAAGGCCAGCGTTGAGCTAGTAAATAAAACTATTACCTGGCTTTATGGGGATCATCAAAAATAGGTAAACCATTGATCAATTTTAATTATAAAAAAAAGAAAACTGGGGTGGCTAGGTGGTGCAGTGAATAAAGCACCAGCCCTGGAGTCTGGAGAACCTGAATTCAAATCCGGCCTCAGGCACTTAATACTTACTAGCTGTGTGACCTTGGACAAGTCACTTAACCCCAATTGACCCCCCCAAAAAAAAGAAAAAAAAGAAAGAAGAAAACCAAATTACTAGTATCAAAAATGAAACGGACTGAATGCACCACCAATGAAGATATCATTAAAGGGATTCTTGAGAGTTATTTTGCCCAATTATGTAGCAGAAAACATAATCTAAATAAAATTCATAATATTAATTTTTCTACTTCATGATCTTGGCTCTGCACCCCAACCATCAGCATTTCTTTCAATAATAATCAACAAACTGCATATATTAAACCTTTCTCCTCTCTTCTTTTTCATTCTTGTGTCAAACAAGTCAAAGTCCCTTGGCTCTTAACTATAAAAGGGAAAATTATTTTTAGTTTAAAATTCAGAAATTCTAGGTCACCCTGGAAAATTCTATTCATGTAGAAGTGATGCCCGAATTATTCCAAATACACCTACTGATATGATCAATTCCAAGAAAAATGTAGTTATAGAATTTTTATAGTCTGTGTTGACTCTGCTCATAGTAGTCAATTAGCAGGCACTTATTAAGGGCTTGCTCTGTGCCAGGAACTATGCTAAATGCTAGAATTTACACGTCTTGCAGACCCTGCCAAAAACATTTTTGTTTCTTTTGTTTTGTTTTATTTTGATTTCCTCCAATATTTGGAGGTCTGTGCTGAATAATTTGCCATTTAACATAATTCCTCATTACTGAGTTGTTCTGTTGAAAAGTCACATTACAAGGTTTGCAACATTCAAATTAGGTTATCGTTTACAAGAATGGGGTGAAAAAGGACTGCCTGAAAAAAATAAATTAAACATTTGTTTATTAAGTGTCTACTAAATGCAATAGATAAATGGCACAGTGGAGAGAATGCTGGACCTGGAGTGAGGAGAACTCATTTCTTTAGTTCAAATCTGGCCTTAGATACATATAAGTGTTGTAAATCTGGGAATATCATGTAACCCTGTTTGATCCTTCTTTTTTTTCATCTGTAAAATGAGCTAAAGAAGAAAATGGCAAATGACTCTAGTGGAGTCATTTTCTTTGCCAAGAAAACCCCAAATGGGTTCATGGAGACCTATAAATAACGAAAATGACTAACCAACAGCAGTCAAGTACAACAAACTATGTAAGTATTAAAGATGCTTCTGCTTCTTTGCTAAAGTCATAGATATTAAATAAAATTTTATTTGTGTATGTGTATATCTGTAGGTGTGTGTATTGGGAGGGTAGGAATGGGTAGACTATTAGTGCAATATATACAACACAAGAACTAGTCAGAAAGATTTGAGTTCAAATTTAGCCTCAGACACTGGCTGTGTGACCCTGAGTAAAGCATTTAACCACTCTCTGCTTCAGTTTATTTATCTATAAAAATTAGGGATAACAATAGCACCTGCTTCTCCAAGCTATTGTGAGGATAGAATGATATTTTTTAAGGAATTTGTAAATCTTGAAGCACTATATAAATACTCTTGTTGTTATAAGTCAGATTTGCCTCAGGCTTTAAATTGCTTACATTCTAATAAGAAGCAAAAGACATTCACAAATGAGATGTTAAATAAGAATATAAACTAGCATATTTTAAGGGCCAAATGAGTAATGGAAAGAAGTATTACCAAAGATCAGAGGAGGGAGAAGATATTATGATTAGGACAGTCAGCATGCAACCCACAGATGTGTTACAAAAGAGGGAAGAGTTTAATTGACTGCAAATGATGGCACCATATGTACCTATCTCTATGACATATTCTCATACCGACAATATAGTAGAAGTTACAGGAAGTTTTTTAGGAATGTCTGTTTGAAAGCCCTAAACATCTGGATGCTGATAGGGTATTTAGGAAGATTTTTACCTAAATTTTGCAACCTTATACTTCATATTTCCTGTGAAAATCTACTTCCTGCAAGTAATATTTTGAAAGTAACTTTTTTCTTTGTAATATGGAAAATGTTTTTTGTGCATTGCCAATCCTCTCATTGTTGTTATCTGAAGTTAGTAAATCCATAATGATGATGACCTTTCAAAGGATTCTTTTTTGGTACTCCCATATTATCCCAACTTATTTTTGACTTACATAGCATTTAAAAATGAAACATTTCAAAGGACTCTTTGTCTTCCTAGAAAATAAAAGTTGAGCAATACAGACTTCCTCTTATTCCCTTCAGTCTCTCCTCTAATCAAAAAGGGTTTACCTGAAGAATATAGAATGTTGTGTGTGCATGTACACAATACACATTTTTCTCTATATGTATATAGGTTTCTATATGTATACACACATATATTTGTGTGTGTGTATATATATATATATACTCACATTTGTAAATACATGTGCATGCATATGCATATACACCCATGTGTATATATTTAATGGAAGAAAGGAAACAAGAATTTATTAAGCACTTACCATGTTTCATGGTATATGCACACTTTTTCCAAATACATCCTTCCAGGTGCTGCTAGGTGGTGCAGTTAGTAGAGCACCAGCCCTGGAGTCAGGAGGACCTGGATTGAAATCTGGCTCCAGACACTTGACGCACTAACTAGCCGTGTGACTTTGGGCAAGTCACTTAACCCCAATTGCCCTCCAAAAATAAAAAAAAAACCAAAGCACAAAAATATGTATTTATATATCCTTTGATATTCACAACTTTGAGAACTAAATGGTATTATTTTTCCCATTTTGTAATTGAGCAAAATGAGAGAGACAGAGATTAAGGGACTTTCCCAGTGTCACACAGCACATAAGTTAATGAGGCTAGATTTGAAATCAGGTCTTTCTGACTCCAAACTCAAAGTACTTTCTGTTGTGTTGTCAAGCTCTCTTGGAGGCTGTTAGGCTTGGCATTTGTTTTATTACTAATGCAACTATGGCATTTTATTTTATTTTTCACTGTTTAGACCTAACCAGCAATCTTTGCACCCAAATGAACAAATTTTTCTCTGCATGTTACTTTCCAGAAACTCTGTTTTTCTATACTTGCCACTTGTGAGAGCATTACCTTCACAGACAGAAGTCCTGCAAAAGTAATGGATAGTGATGTTTGCAGAGAAATAGTGTATGCAAAAACCCCTGACACTTAAAAAAGACCGGATCTGCAATGGCTTTGTAGAGAAATAGTTTTGTAAATTTCATGAAAAAGGAACTTGTGACTTTTATTGTCATTGAAATAAAGGCAAATAAAATGAAAACACTAAAATCTGCACAGAGCTGCTTATTTTTTTTAAACAGGAAAAATTTAATAATTTGACTTTGACATCCAACATTTCTAAGAAACTTATACAAGCACCCAATACCCAGAATTATAAAATTTAAAAAAAA